>PVKA01049514.1:0-13195 GCA_004027165.1 Ctenomys sociabilis | reverse complement strand
CCATAATATTAAGCTGAGCTGTAAATGGCTATGGTCGACAACTTCTTTGAATAACTCACTATTGTTGTAGAATGCTGGACTGTGTTGGATTGTGGTGTCGAGTTCAAGCACCTAAGTTAGTTGAATGACAATGGAGTGCCCACCTTTGACAGGTGTAGACAAAGGAAGGGGTGTAGAAAGAAAAAATCATGATGTGTGTTTATAGACACTACAGTTGGGATAGATAACGCTGTGCTTCTACATAATTCTATGAGAGGCAAGATCTGCACTAATAGTGGTTGGACAGGATATTATGTCGGCTTCTAGTACTACGGTCATCCACTAGGAAAATAATTATTGAATTTTTGATATAATTCAGATATAAAAAATAAGATAAGTAAGCAGCTACACTCAATTCACTGATAAGAGATATGTGCTAAAATAATATCTGTAAATACAATATCATGTATGCACCTTGTACAATACCAAAACGTTATGAAAACAGTTTGCAATGTATTAATTTATCGAATCTGTATGGTTAAGGTGTCTTGAAACTGTCTGATTGACATTTGTACTTCAATAAAATAAAAAAATAAAAAATTAAATTAAATTAAAAAAAAGAATGCCTGGACCGTGCCAATGCTCAATAAGTGTTGGCTATTATTTTAAATAAAAATTATATTTATCTATTGGTATATTTTAATAATATATGGAAATGAGAGACTTACAAATTGATATAGATAGACAAATAGATATACCTGTATATGTCTTATAAATGCTTCCTGAGACACTCCCTGTTATAGCAGCTCACATTATGTATTTGTATATACAAAATAATTAGCATAGATATACAGCTACTTTCTCTTAATTCAGTGAAAAGAAAGATTTGTACTAATAGTGTTTGGACAGGATATCATGTCTGCATCTTGTACTATGAATAACTACTATGAAGACAACAATATGCAATGTAATAATTATTGTAACTGTCCTACTAAAAAAAAAATGAAGTATACATTGTGGGGCCATAATATTAAGCTGAGCTATAAATGGCTATGGTCGACAACTTCTTTGAATAACTCATTATTGTTGTAGAATGCTGGACTGTGTTCAATTGTGGTGTCGAGTTCAAGCACCTAAGCTAGTTGAATGACAATGGAGTGCCCACCTTTGACAGGTGTAGACAAAGGAAGGAGTGTAGAAAGAAAAAATCATGATGTGTGTGTATAGACAGTACAGTTGGGATGGATAACGCTGTGCTTCTACATAATTCTATGAGAGGCAAGATCTGCACTAATAGTGGTTGGACAGGATATTATGTCGGCTTTTAGTACTATGGTCATCCACTAGGTAAATAATTATTGAATTTTTGATATAACTCAGGTATAAAAAATAAGATAAGTAAGCAGCTACACTCTTAATTCACTGATAAGAGATATCTGCTAAAATAATATCTGTAAATATAATATCATGTATGCACCTTGTACAATACCAAAACTTTATGAAAACAGTTTGCAATGTATTAATTTATTCAATCTGTATTGTTAAGGTGTCTTGAAACTGTCTGATTGACATTTGTACTTCAATAAAATAAAAAAAAAAAACGACTACAGATTTAGCTGATATTAAACCTTTCATCTTGCTGTTTATATCTGTCCCATCTACTCCGTTTTTTGCCTACTTTTCTTGTTTTAATTTCAATAAACTGAACCTATTTTTGTCTTCTAAAAAAAAATAAAATAAAATAAAAATAAATTTAGGGGCCCTAATGTTTTTTAGTTCTTTACAAATTCTAGAGAGAAGACCTTTGTCTGAGTGCTTATTTGTCAAGATTTTTTGCAAATTTGTGGATTGTCTTTTCACTTTGTTGGAAATTACTTTTGACGTGTGAAAACTTCTCAATAAGAGTTGGTCCCAGTTGTTAATTCTTTCAAGTGTTACCCGTGCAATTTGATTTTTTGCTCATGAACTCTTTCCCTACCCCTATGTCTTCAAGAGTTCTTCCTACATTCTCATCCAGGAGATTGAGTGTTTCTGTTTTAATGTTTAAATCTTTAATCTATTTTGAATTTAGCTTACTGCATGGTGAATGACCTGAGTCAAGTTTTAGCTTTTGGAATGTAGAGAGCTAGTTTTTCTAGCACTATTTCTTAAAGAGGTTATCTTTCTCCCAGCATGTTTGGCCGCTTTGTCAAAGATAACGTGGTTGAGTATGCTTGTAGAGGCTTCTGAATCTTCTAACCTATTCCATTTGTCCTCAGGTCTATTTCCTTGCCTGTGAAATAGACTATGCTGATTTTATCACAGTAGGCTTGTAGTATAATTTCAAATCAGGAAATTAAGTGTCTATGAATTTCTTCTAATGCCGCCTGCCTTGTCTTTCTTGCCCAGGATTCCGTTTGCTATTCTAGGTCTTTTTTGGTTCCAAATAAAATTTAGGAATGATTTCTCTAGGTCTTTGAGGTATGTTGGTGGTAGCTTAATAGGTATTGCATTAATTTAGTACAGCAATTTTAGAAGTATGGCCATCTTCACAATGTTGGTTGTTCCTATCCAGGAGCAGGGTATATCTTTCCATTTTCTGAAATCCTATGCAATCTCTTTTTTAAAAGTACTGTAACTTTCTTTGAAAAGATCATTGGCTTCCTGAGACAGGGAGATGGCTCAGCAGAATAAGTGCTTCCCTGGCAAGTGCAAAGGCCTGAGTTCAATCCCTGGTTCTGAACAAAAAAAACCAAAAAAAGATCATTGGCTTCTTTAGTTAGATTAATTCCAAGGTATTTCATTTTCCTCAGTGCTATTATCAAAGCTATTAGTTCTCTAATTTCCTTCTCACCGTGTTTGGTATCTGTGTAGAAGAATGCTATTTACTTTTGGGTAATGACTTTATATCCTGCTATGCTACTGAATTTGTGTATCAATTCTAGTAGCTTCTTTGTGGAGTTTTTTGGGTCTTCCAAGTAAAGTATCATGTCCTCTGCAAATAATGATAATTTAACTTCTTCTTCACCTATTCTTATTCCTTTTATTTCTCCCTTTTGTCTAATAGCTCTAACAAATGATTCCAAAACTCTATTGAATAGGAGGGGTGATAGAGGACACCCTTGTCTTGTACCTGATCTGAAAGTAAAAGATTTCAGATTTTCCCATTTTAGAATTATATTAGCCATTTTATTGCCATAAATGGCTTTTATCAGTTTGAAGTAGAGGCTATATATTCCAATTTTCTGTAGGACTTTGAACATGAGTGTTGCACATTATCAAAAGCATTTTCTGGATCAATTGAGAGGGTCATGTAGTTTTTACTTTTCACTCTGTTGATATAGTATATTACATTTATAGATTTGTGAATATTGAACCATCCTTGAATCCCTGAGATGAATCCTACCTGGTCATGGTGCATGATCTTCTTGATGATTTGCTGTATTCTATTTGCTTGGATTTTATTGAGGACTTTTGCATCTATATTCATGAGGGAGATTGACTCTTTTTTGTTGTGTCTTCCCCTGGTTTTGGAATCTGTATAATACTGGCCTTCAGGAATGATTTTGGAAGGACTGCTTCCTTTTCAATTTCATTGAGGAGTTTGAGGAGTATAGGGAATATATCTTCCGTAAATTTCTAGAATTCAACTGTGAATCCATCAGGACCTGGACCTTTCTTTGTTGTTAGGCTTTTTATTACATTTCATATCTCATTGGATGTTTTAGAGTTATTGAGAGTTGTTATATCCTCTTGATTCGGTTTTAGTAATTTGTACCTTTCTAGGAATCCATTTCATCTGTGTCTTCTGTGAGAGTAAAGATTCTCAAAGCAAGTATTGATAATCTTCTGAATTTGCACTGGGTCTGTGGTGACTACACCCTTTTCATTCCCTATTGCTTGTATTTGCATTTTTTTCTTTCCTCTTGTTGATGAGGTTTGCTGGTGGCTTATCAGTTTTATTTAGTCTTTCAAACAGCCAGCTTTTTGCTACATTGATTCTTTGAACTGTTTTCTTCATCACAATTGAATTAATTTCTGCTCTAATCTTTTTGATTTCTTCCCATCTTTGAGCACTGGGTTTGGTTTGCTCTTCCTTTTCTAGATCTTGGAGGTGCCTCGTTAGTATGTTTTTTGTTCCCGTTCTGTTTTCCTAAAGCGTGAGTTCACAGCTATGAATTTCCCACTGAGAAATGCTTTCATCGCATCCCATAAATTCTGATAAGGTGTGCTTGAATTTTCATTGAATTTTAAATATTGTTGAATTTCCTGTTTAATTTTGTCTGTGACCCATTGATTGCTGAGTAGGGTGTTGTTTCATTTCTATGTATTTAGGGTGTTTTTCTGGTTTCTTTTGTCATTTATTTCCAGTTTCATCATACTGTGGTCAAATAATATGTATGGGATAATTTCTGTTTTCTTGCATATACTTAAGCATGACCTGTGGACTAATGCGTGGTCTATTTTAGAAAATGATGCATGTGCAGCTGAAAAATATGTGTATTCAGCTGTGACTGGGTGGAACACTCTGTATATGTGCACTAGGTCCTTTTCTTCCAGGCTCTGGTTCAGTTCTACTACTTCTTTGCTGATTTTTTCTCTGGTTGACCTATCTTTCTTGGACAAGGGGGTGTTAAGGTCTCTTGCTAAAATTGTGGTCTTGGAAATTAGATTTTTCATGTCCATTAAGATTTGTTTTATAGTTGGGTGCTCCCGCATTTGGTGCATACATATTTATGAGTGTTACCTCTTCCTTGTGAATTCTTCCTTTAACCAGTGTGTAGTGGCCTTCTTTATTTTGTTTGATTATTCTTGGTTTGCAATTCAGACTGTCTGAGAACAAGATTGCTACCCGTGCTTTTTTCAGAGGTACTGAGGCATGTAGCATTGTTTTCTATCCTTTGACTTTCAGCCTATGAATGTCTTTTTGTGTTAAGTGTGTTTCTTGTATACAGCATATTGTTGAATTTTGTTTCCTAATACACTGTGCCAGTTTATTTCTCTTAATTGATGAATTGAGTACATTTACATTGATCATTACATTTGAGACTTACCAATGACATGTTATTTACCTGCTGTTGTTTACTTCTTTTTTCTCCTGTGTTTAATTGTTTGCCATATTGTGTAGGTTCCTTCTGTTCTCATTGGTGGAGTTCTGACCATTTTGGTCCCTCTGCATAACATCTTTCAGTAGTCTGTGTAGGGTTGTCATCATGAAATTCTTTAGTTGTTCTTGCTCATGGAAATATTTCACTTCTCCATCAAACTTGAAAGAGAATTTTGCTGGGTATAGTAGTCTGGGCTGGAATTTGTTTTCATAGAGGACTTGAAGAACTCTGCACCATGCTTTTCTTCCCTCATGATTTGTGAAGAGTAGTTCAGTGTAATTCTGATGCATTTTCCTTTGAATGTGATCTGCTTCTTTTCTCTAGCAACTTTCAGTATATTATTCTTGTGCTGGATTTCTGGGATCTTGACTGGTACATGTCTCAGTGTGTTTTTAATTTGGTTGAAGTTATTTAGCGTTGTGTATGCTTCAGTTACGTGAATGTTAGATTGTTTCCTCATATTTTGAAGTTTTCTGCTATTACTTCTGCCCATATTCTTTTTATATCACTTGTATTGACTCCTTTCTCATTGATGCTTATTACTCTCACATTGTTCATCTTGGCATCATCTTGCATGTGATGAATTAGTTTTTCCTGCATCATAGTTGTTTTTAAGAGATCTTTTCTTACTTTTTCACTAGCTGCACTAGCATCTTCAAGATCTGAAAGTCTGTCTTCACTTTCACTCAAACAGTTTTGTGCTAAAGGGGCACAACAGGCTCACATTCAAGGACAGCAACAAGAAGGAGCTGAGCACAGCAGCCAGACCCAAGCCAAGAACAAATACATGAACTAGAACTTGGTATATCAATACCTGAATTTCATAAGGTGCTAAGGTTATACCTGCACCGAAACTCTACACAAAAGGTCAGAGGTCAGAGCTATAAGAAATGATAAAAACAAGGAACCAAATACAATCTCAGGCCTCGAGCCCAGCCGGAACAATGGAAGAGGACACTAGCTCAGATGAAATGCATGAATTAATAGCCTCTGTCATAAAGACACAACAGCATCTGAAGTAAAGAATCAAATACAGAAACACATGGGGGAAACCAAACACCCACCGAGATCATGTGCAGAGGACATTAACTCAGCTAAATTGTTTGAATTAATAGCGTCAGAAGTAAATAAGCAACAGCAGAAAGATATAGAGGAACTCAGAGCAGAATTTATTTCTGAAATGAAAAAAAAAAAAAATCCTTGAATTCATAGAATCCGAAATAAAGAAACAAATCCAGAAACATATGGAGGAAACCCAATCTGAAAAAACTCTACAGTAAAAGAATTAATAGCTGCTCCTAAAGAAGACATTGATTAAAAAAATAGAGGATATT
The DNA here is from genome assembly GCA_004027165.1 of Ctenomys sociabilis. Classification (NCBI taxonomy): domain Eukaryota; kingdom Metazoa; phylum Chordata; class Mammalia; order Rodentia; family Ctenomyidae; genus Ctenomys; species Ctenomys sociabilis. The sequence continues at coordinate 6,795 of PVKA01049514.1, read as the reverse complement.
AGAAAACTGATGGATTCCTTAATGAGCAATAAAGTAAATACATAGATCGTATGAATCAGAGTCAAAGAGATATAGAAGAACTTAAAATCTTAATCACAAGCTTACAAAAAATGCTCCACATCACTAGCCATCCATAAAATGAAATTTAAAACACTGAGATACCATCTCACTCCAGAAAGAATGGCTGCCATAAAGAAGTCCAACAACAACAAATGCTGGAGAGGATATGGGGAAAAGGGAACCCTTCTTCACTGCTGGTGGGAATGTAGACTGATGCAACCATTGTGAAGATTAGTGTGGAGACTCCTCACAAAACTAGGCCTGGAAATCCCATTCAAGCTAGCTATCACCCTACTGGGAATTTTCCCAGAGGAACTGAAAACATCATATCATACTGATATATGTGTACCTATGTTTATAGCAGCACAATTTGTGACAGTCAAAGCTTAGAAACAACCAAGATGCCAGTCACATAAGAAATGGTTGAAAAAGATGTGGTATTCTTATACAATGGAGTATTACTCAGCTATAAAGAATGATGAACTTGAAGCATCTATATTGAAGTGGATGCCACTTGAACATATACTCATAAGTTAAATAAACCAGACACACATGTGCAAATATCATATAATCTCACAAGTATAACTCAAAAGAAGAATTGAAAATAGAAAGGTATAACACAATTAAAAGGAAAGCGAGAACTTGAGGATTGGACAATGAGGAGAGGGCAAGGAGAAAAGCTGAGAAACATGACAGGGGCAAAACCATTCATTTATACACACTAGATGGGTAAGACGATGATCCTGAGAAACATCATCAGATTTTTGAAACTAGCAGTTAAGTGGTAGGATTCTCACCCTGACTAACTATATATGCTAATACCTGTGAACCAAGCAACTGCACTGAATTTAGCAAAGTGTAATAGCAGGGTCATGCTTGCAATGCCTGTCATTCTGCTCTTCAAAATATGTACTTCTTGTAATGACATACCAACTATTACTATACTGTCTTTCAAATAAATTTTTTTCAGGGTAATAAGTGAAAAATAAGACCAAAAATATGTCACAAGACAGTCATACTACACTGCTGTATATGGATAGATTTCTAAATATCTATGTAAATATATGTAAGTGTTAATTCATATTTTTTTAAATTTTTTTCTTAATATTCTGTAAAGACTTGGAGTTTAATATCTCAATACTTGGTGGAAAATACATGTTCCACGTTATGCCTACGATGTCTGATATTTAGACAAATAGTATGGGTAAACCAAACTGCATAGTTTACAGGATAATAATAAGCTTCTCTTCTGGAGGGTCAACAACCTAAGTTTGAAAATCAAAAATTGGAGAAAAAGAAAGGCTCCAAGGTCACCCAACATTTTGGCCCTAGCCTTTCAAGTTCAGTGAAAACTCAGGATGTAGGAGAACTTGTACTGCAACATAATGGAACTCAGTTGTGTCCCAAATTTTCTGATCAAGGAGATTGTTTGGCCACAGAGGAATGCAATCAGGCATGTATAGTGTGCCTAAGGAGAGTCACATGGAAAAAAAACATTCCCTCAGGCTTCTGCAGAGAGCAAATTCTTGAAGCAATAGCCATGACTCATCCACATGGCTGACACTAACAAAGGATCTACAAAGTGTGGTACAGGGTTACAGGATAAACCCTGAGGGCACCTGACTGACCTTATCTTATACAAAAGTTACATTTCTTGTTATATAGGTCTTGCTTTATCTTGGTCTTAACCATCCTGAGCTGTGAATGGCTCAAGTGAACAACTTCTGTGTATAACCCACTATTATTGTGGATTGCTGAACTGTGTTGGATTGCTTTATTAAGAAAAATAATAAAACCCAAAAATAATAAAAATTGGAAACAAAAAAAAAGAGAAAGTGGCTGTATATCTTAACTAACTAATTTTTATGCACAGATATATATTTTTTCACCACAAAATGGCCCTCAATTGTATCCCCCTTTTCAGAGAACAAAATGGTCAAGCAAAGGCTCCAACTCATCCAGATGGCTGACACTGACAAAATATCTACAAGCTGCTATTCATGGTTTCACGGTAATCCTAAAGGGATTTGACTGACCTTGTCAGATACAAAAGTTACAGTTTTTGTTATATAGGTCTTGCTTTATCTTGGTCTTAACCATTCAGAAAAAACGTATAAACATGAGGTATAAAACCTAAAGCCATATTAATATGCTGAGCTGTAAAAGGCTCAAGTCAACAACTTCTGACATTGCCAGTCCTGTGGATAACCCACTACTATTATGGTCTACTGGATTATATTGGATTATTTTGCTGAATTCATGCACCTACAATATTTGAATGGCAATGGAATACCCATCTCTGACAAAAGTACTTACATTTCTGTGAAGCTAGTAATGCATGACATTCGCTTGCCTAGTAACTGATAGCTAACCCTAACCAGGCAGGATGTCCATCTCAGGAGTGAGGCAGCTTGTTCGCTTTTTCCACTGGGTCAAGTTCCACCTACATGTATTTGATTGATTTCCCAGCTACATGGCTCCCAACATATCCCCCTTTTTCATTTTGTTTTGTCAAAGATGGATGTTCCACTGCAGCTAGAGACGTTGTATTTGGAGAAGTCTTCAAAGGACCTTTTAATATTTGAAACCAATCTAAAGATTGTAGGTACTTGAACTCAGTAAAATAACCTAATATGGTCCAATAGTCCATAATAATAGTGGGTTATCAGCAGAACTGGTAATTGTCAGTAGTTGTTGACTTGAACTTCAGCTTGTTAATATGGCATTACTTTTTGTACCTCATTGTTATACTTTTCTGCGGAGAGTTAAGACCACATTAAAGCAAGACTTATATAACTAAAAATGTAAGTTTTGTATCTGACAAGGTCAGTCAAATCCCCTCAGGATTTACTCTGGAACCACGTACAACACTTTATAGATCTTTTGTCAGTGTCATCCATCTGGATGAGTCACAGCCATTGCTTGACCAATTTGCTCTCTGTTAAAGCCTGAGAGAATTTTTTTCTCTCTAGATGACTCTCCTTAGGCACACTATACATCATCAATCACTTCCTTCTGTGGCCCTATATTCTCCTTGATCAGAAAATTTGGAACACCACTGAGTTTTAGGATGTCACAGCACAGGTTCTCCTATGTCCTGAGTCCTCTGACAAGATAGGTACAATGTTTTTAATTCTTCTGGAAAGATACACATCTAGAGAATTTCTAGGCCAAATTGGACTTCTAATCCTCATTTTTTAAAGAATCTCCACAATGATTTTCACAATGGTGCACCAGTCTGCATTCCTACCAGTAAATGAAAAGAGGTTCCTTTTACTCTATAGACTCACAAAAAAGAAAAAATTATTGGATGACTTCTTAATAATAGCTATTTGTTCTTGGCACAGATGTAATCTCAGCATTATCTTAATTTGCATCTCTTAAATGACAAGTGATGCTGACCATTTTCATATATTTATTTTTCATTTATTCTTCATCTGAGAACTATCTATTCATTTCAGATGACTATTTTTGAATTGAGCCTATCAACTTAGGAGGATCTGATTTTTTTTAATTTTTAAATGTCCTATATTTAGTCCTTTATGTGAGGAACAATTAAATAAGATTTTTCTCACTATATGTGCTGTCTTTTCACCTTTCAATAAATTCTTTTGTTCTGAAAAACTTTTAACAAGTGAGAATCCAGTTGTCAATTCTGTGTAGTATTGCCCATGTAATGCTACAAGGTAGTAGTACTGTTCATGAAATTGGAGGGGTTTTGTTCATGAAATCACTGCTTACACATATGCCTTCAAGTGTTCTATCTATTCTCTCTCCCAGCAAATTTAATGTTTCTCTTCTAATATTTACATATTGGACCCATCTTGATTCTAGTTTATCAAACTGTGGGAGTCCAAGCAGTCTGAACAAATATCCAAAAACCGGTCCACTGCTCAGAACTCAGAGGAAGACAAAAGCTAAAAGCAAAATTTGATTTCCTCCTCCCACCACCACCTAAGGGAGCTGACATGGCAGCATCCCTGGGCTTTCCAGCTGTGACCGTTACTCGGGCCTTTGGGCTCTTCTCTTTCCTGTTCTCTGCTCCAGAGTACATCTCAGAAACCCCAGCCTATAGATTACAGCCTGAGAGCTGTTCCCAACTCTGTACACTGCAAGAAGACTGTCCACAAGGGCTCCAGTGCTGGCGCACCTTCTGTGAGATCATCTGTTTCTAAAACACAAAGAGTAAGCAACGTTTTGTGCCCAGTCCTGACCCTAGAGCTGCTGATCAAATCCAGAACTCTCTTGCTAGTCACGATGATTGTTCTTTCTACTTTTCCCTTTTCTTTCTTTTTGTTCTTGTTGCTATTTGTTCCTTGTAATTATTATTTTTGGCATGTTGCCAACACTTTTCTTCTCTTTACCCATGATAATTTCTATGAAAGTCCTAATAAAGAGAGCTTTCTTCCACCCAAAATCCTTCCCTTTCCATTACCACTAGTGTGTTTCTGACTTTGCTTCTCTGAACACCTCCACACACACATGTATCCACAGACCTCCCTTCCTCACAATCCACTTTAATCCCACAGTTTGCCTGGATACTATGCCTGGAAATACCAGTGTCACTGAAACTCCACAGAAAGTTTGTTTTCTGTTCTTTGCTTGATCTTTTCAACAAATACCCAACCACTGGCGCTCGAGAGGCCCAGCTCCAGGGAAGCAGTGGTTAAGTAGCTGGGCATGAGCATGGCTCCCAGTGCAGGAAAGGAAGAGAAAGGACAGTAGGCAGCAATGAGGCATCTGGTTCTAACCTTGCGCTAACAAGTACACCTTTCTATCAGCCTCAGTGATACAAGGCCTCTTTTTGATTTTGGGGGTTTTTTTCCTTCTTTTTATGACTAAGATGGGCACTCTTTTATTATGTACAAGGCTCAAGCAAGTGAAGTCTCAATAAATACCTAGCATAAACTCAAAGCTTGTTTTCTCCTGTATTCCCTGCCTTTGGCAAACCACTCATTATAGGAGACAGCTAGGGAGATAGCTCAGTGAAATAAGGGTATGCCTGGCAAGAACAAGGTCCTGAGATCAAGCCACAATACCAAAGGGGAAAAAAGTCAATATAGGAGAGAATGTAGAAGATGACTCAATAGGGGCCTAAAGCTGAACACCTGAGCTCAAATTTGAGCTCTACTTCATTTGGCTAAGTGATTCTAAACAAATCAGTTGGGCCGGGGAGATGGCTCCGTGGAATAAGTGCTTCCCTGGCAAGCGCAAGGGCCTGAGTTCAATCCCCAGTTCTACCAAAAATGAAACAAAAAACCTAAACAAATCAATTATATCAGTTTCTTCATCTTCAAGAATGGAACACTAATAGATTAAACTAAGCAATCTGCGTTGGGGAGATAGCTCAGTAGCATAAGTGCCTGTCTAGCAAGCAAAAGGTCCCAAGTTCAATTACCAGTAACATCAAAAAATAAAAATAAATAAAAATAAACAATCCATATAAATGGTAAATATTGGTCAACATATAGCACCTGTACAGTAAATTGAAGTGATCAGGACAAGTGCTTCTTGCTGAAGGTGCTGGTCCTTGTAATTAAGTTCCACATTTCTTCAGGCTGCTCACTGGAGACACAAGAAAAAATATGATTTGAAGCCACTTAGTTCTTTCAGAGTTTTGTTTTGCTTTCTGTCTTATGAGAGTGTCGTGTGTGTGTGTGTGTGTGTGTGTGTGTGTGTGTGTTCCTGAGGATTGGACCCAGATTCTTAGTGCACTAAGCAACATTTCCAGATCATTTTCATTTTTTATTATTGAGACAGAGTCTTGCTAAATTATGAATATCAATAGCTTTAGGCCCCCTATTGAATCAAATTGCACATTCTCTCTTATATTGACTTCTCTTTTCTTTGGTATTGTGGCTTGAACTCAGGACTTTGTGCTTGCCAGGCAGGCACTTACTTCACTGAGCTATCTCCCTAGCTGTCTCCTAAAGAGTGTTTGGCTAAAGGCTTGGCTAAAACTCAGCATCCAACGGCCTCAGTCACCCACGTGCTGGATTTTGAGATATGCTCTATGTTTCCTGGCTTAGTACTTTGAAGGTCTGCACTTCCTACAGCAGAAATCAGATTCACAGTCTATTCACAACAGGGAAAATAGTTAAAGTAGTTATATTCTTTGATATATCTCAAAGAATAAAAATACACAAGATAATATTTGAAAATATCAGGGTCAACCAATAGCTCAACAGATTAAAGAACCTACAAGCAGAAGTAGAGGCCAGGGTTCAATCCCCCAGCGCTTGCTGTGCTGGCTTTGCCCCCAGGGCACACTGAGTCACTGATTGAGACTGGGTGTAGGTGAACACACCCATAATGGCAGCACTTGGAAGGCTGTAAACAGGACAATCACAATGAGTCCGATCTAATAGTGAGACACTGAAGACCCTGTAGACCCTACCTTAAAATACAAAAAAAAAAAAAAAAAAGTATATATTTGAAAATATCTTTCTTCTACAGAGATAAAGATGATGAATTCAGGCAGCAAGACAATCGAAACATCTCCCTCAGAGAATTTGTAAGTATGGAGTATGCCTGGATTTACTGGCTTGAGAACTCCCAAGGCTGTTCCTTTTTCTCTTCCAACTTCTACAGGGGACAAACACTCTCACAAGCCAGAATAGCCTTGCCAGTGGCCAAACTGCCTCTTCCATTACTCTCCTGATTCTATTGTGTGTCCCAGAAACAGGTACAATGCAGGTTTAAGTATTAAACACAGAGCACCATGAAAAAGCAGAG
>PVKA01049513.1:0-13271 GCA_004027165.1 Ctenomys sociabilis | reverse complement strand
TTCAATTATACACTACTCTTTCAAATGGCTACTTCTCTAAAATTTAGAAGACAAACAGTAACAATGTCTTTCTAAAGACTGCAATTTTAGAATGTTACATTGATATTAAAAACTGTATTTTTTCTATGACTAATCCTTTAGCTATTAAAATATGTCCAAAGATTCTATAAAACTTATTATAGATTAAAAACTTGATTACAGCATGAAAGATTACAGCAAGTACCAATGTGACATTATTTGTGACAAGGATATAAAATGAGTCTGGAGTGGATTCATCATAAAGGATCGTAACACAGATTTCTCAGAAATGAATGAGCTCTGCCGAGGAAGGGAACAAACTGTAATGGTCCCAGCCAGTTACCCCAGACACTGTGGTGGCACAATGTGGAAGCACGCTGTGGTAGCTGTGGCAGTTGTATTTGAAGACTCCATCTTTTCTTAAAAGCTTTGAAATATACGTGGTTTGTTGTTGCTTGTTTTGATTACTGATTCTTCTCCTTATCACTGATTTAAAAAACAACTTTTAGCCAAGTGAAAAAGCACATTAAACTGGAAAAGATGAAAGCAGTTTAAACACTGTCAGAAAATCATTTCCTTAACACAACCTATTACTGATCAGTAAAGAGAGTGATAATGAAATCAGTGGATCTGTTATAACTACTGAAGGAAAGTTTTTTGTTCTGAATGTAGTTGGTACAGGTCTACAGGCTATCACTACACAGATTAGACTCATAGTGATCCCTGTTTTCAGCCTCCCAAGCACTGAGTGTCACCACACTTAGTCTACGGAAAAAGTTTATAACCAATATATTCATGACAACTAGATTTCCTCTCACTCTTCAGTCTGCCTTCCAGCACAATAAAACATAACTATAATGGTATCTAATGATTTCCACAAGAATGACACCAAATCTTTGTTAGGAGTATCACTGAACCTGCAACAAAGACCCCTGCAGAAAGCTGCATTGAGTGAGTGAGTGGAACTGGTAATGAGTGTCTCCCTCAGATCTTCTTTACACCTTCCTAAGACACAGATGCATTTGTGCCACCTGTGGAGAAAGGACTTGCTGATCTTTTCTACAAGAATTTAAATATAGTGAGCTTTATCATATTTTAATAAATTTTTTAGAAGTATAACTGTTAAGAACTCTGATCTTTTTAAAAAACAAACTTAAATACACAGAAAAGCTCCAAATGGACTAAAAAGTATATTTAAAAAAAGATGTCATAAAAAAGGAACATTTTTATACATAGGATTTTTATTTTGCACTGCTATAACAATTTCATTATAGACCAAAGGAGAAAAAAGAAAAACAGGGTAAAAACCATCACACGGCGTAATTACTAAAGCTTTTTCTACTTTTTAATAGGATCTTCCATCCAGTAGATGTATTGTCATATCCCCTTCAAAACAGACAAGATGCTTACCATATCTTAAAGATTATACATTGCCACTAAAAGAAAAGTTTTACAGTCACTGTACATCAAGGTTGAGAAACTGTCCTGCATGAAAAATATACTAAGAAATCATGTGAATAAAAGAAAACATTATTATGTTTAAGGAAAGATCAAGTCCTCATGACGCACCAGCTAGATGTGTATATTCACTTTTCCTGGAGTAGCTCAGATGCAGGGTTTTCTCGCTTCTGCCCTTCCCACTCATTATACTGCTTTTATGTAACAGTATTCGTTAAGGCAAACAAATCCTTTACTAAAGAGTTCTTAAGGAAACTGTGGACAAATAGCAAACTTTTGGCATCAAAACAGGTTAACACATAAATAGCCTTTAGTAGTATACATTAAGCATATTTTTCTTGGACTAGTGACAAGAAAAGATGAACATGCTTGTTTAACAATGTCAAAAAGTTTAAAATTCAGTCCAAGCAACACCTAACAATGCTTCTGTAGCTTTAAGCTCTAAACAGTAGAGAATTTATGCAAATGCATTAAAGAATTCAAGCTTGGCAAATTACACCCAAGCAGGTTATTAAACTATATATACAGAAAGTAAATGATAAATACAGAATTAAAGAGTCCTTCTGCTTTTCCTTATAGCCTTGAAAACTGACAACTTTTTGAGGACAGTTCTATAATATTAAACATTAGGTAACCACAGGTACTGGGAAACCTAACTACACAAACTGATTTAAAATACTCAAGATGACTTTGTAGTGTTTTAATACAATTCAGCTTGTAGTTAAGGGCACTAGACAACATTTAACAAAAATAATCACATCAGTTGACCTAGAAATCAAATGCAAATAGATATGAATACACTCTCCAAAATCTGTCTTTTTAAGTGAACATTAACCATTTATTCAAAGTTATACAAGAATTTGAAGGATTAAAGTCTTCTGTGACATAAAGCCATTTCAAATAGTTTCATGTCTCAGTGGAGCAGGAGCAGAGAGGGTGAAATAATAAGTGAGTAGCCCCACTTGGGCAGTTAGACGTTAAAATAGACTCAACAGCAGCCTCCCCCAGCCTGCTGTCCTCCCTGATTGCCTGCATGTGTCGCATTAGTAGCAGCATGTTGGGGGCCAATTTTAATGCCATTTGCCTGAAATAGAAGAGAGTAACAAATATAAGTGGGTCTAACCAGATAACAAATTTAATTTTTCAAAATTCATTTAATTCCGAACAATATATTTTAAGTAAGTTTCAGCAACAATTAAAAGTATACCAAGATGTTCCTTCTTTTAAAAACTTTATGGTTCTGAAAATAATTCTTACTAGGAAAATAAAATCAGATAATGCTGTTTTTTCAGAGCTATCTTATAATAGAAAATTATTTAAAGCAATTATTGCAAGGAACCTTTAAAGGATAAAAGTATCCAAAGCTCCTGCTGCTCTAACATGATGTAAAATCTTCTCTCTAGACAGCATTTCTGTTCCATGTTGAATCAGCTGTACAGGCTAAGGGCATATGAATGTTCTGTGTCATCAATAATTTCTATGATCCCCAAAGACATGGCAGGTTGCCAAGAACCCACACACAGAGTGGTTCTTTCATTCATCAAACTCACACTTATGCCTTAACCCTCACTCCCTCAAGTGGATTTTACCTAAAAATACAACACTTTGAGCAAAGTAATACAGTAGCTTCAGAAATTAAGCTCTTAAGGAAACTTTACGTCACAGTAAATCTCAGATTTATAGTGCTTGGCAGTTGTTCTGCAACAGTAGTAGCCTTGGGGTTTCTGGCACTCGCTCAGTATTGACAGCAGCTGATGTGGTTTCTTTTCGCTCTTTTGACTCCTCTTTAATAAAAAGCATGCCCTATGGCTCATTGGTTTTGCCCCCTCTGGGCTGCTAGCAACTTCTTGAGGAATCAAGGAGTCAGATTTGGCATTAGGCCAAATAAATAGCACGGCCTGTTGGCTCCTGACAGCACATTACAATCAGAGCTGCATAGGCACAGTAAAGCAGTCAGCTACTATATGAAGCCAGACAGAAACAATGAATGTGCCTTCTTAAGCAGAGGCCCAATTGCTGTTCAATTTATAGGGTGTTAGCGCTGATGGTGTCACTTTTAAATGAACTCCAAAATACAAGTCTAGAAGATGGGTTTTATATTAGTGCACACACGAATGGAAGAACTATGTTTTGGAAACCTTAGCCAAACTACTGTTTGTTTTAGCAGAGACAACTGAGGCAAATACTGGAGAGCTGTGTCCATGTAGAAGCGAGGAGACACATGTAACAGCTTCACAACACAGAATGTTGCTGTGAATGGGGGTGGAAGGAGTTTTTTCCTTAGGAGCCAGAAGTATTAAATAGATTAGCAAAATGTAATGAGTAAACACACCTTGCTCAAATAAACATTTTGAATTAAGAATAAATGTGGACTGGGACTTTAGGTCAAATGATAACAAACATGGATTATATATTTCAACATTTTACATTTTACCCTAATCACATTGACCCAAAAGTCTAAAAATTACATTGACGATCACCAACTGTATGCATTAATTTAGTTTGGTGAAAACGTACTTTGCTATACTTCAAATAATTTCCAAAGTAGGACTGTCTTTCATACCTGGAAACAAAATGCATTAGTGACATGCATTCACACACTACAACATTATTCCCCAAAGAAAATCACACCATATATACATGTAGATAAAGGTGGATTTTCTTTGTTCTTTGGGGGATTTAAATTATCTTATATTACATGGAATACATGATAGGGCCACTTACTTTAATCCATTTTCATTGACAAGTGATGTTCTACTAGAATAAACATTTAACAGTTGTACTATATATAATAATCAGTACATTTTAGGACTTTAGAAAATATTAATACATGAATCCAAACAGTAAATACAAGTCAACTCTAAATTCTATATACCTCATTATTAATGTCAAAGACGCCTTCTTGAATTTTTTCATATATTTCTTTTGCTGTATTAATAAATGCCTGAAATATAAAATAGAGGAATTGGACCCAACATTAAAACAGTAAAGGAAGATTACATAAAATTTCCAAGATGCACCTATAATTCCAACTTCCAGAAGGCTAAAGCAGGAGGTCCAAGAGTTTGAGACTAGTCTCCATGAGACTTGTCTCCAAAAAATAAAAAAAAACAAGTAACAGCTAGAATATATGAAGATTAAGTGATGTACTTTATTGATTTTATATTTAATAATATACTTTTGTAACAAAATAAAGAATAAGAACGAGATAACCACCTCAATGAATACCTCAACAATCTTTTTTTTTTTTTCCAACAATCTTTCATAATGAAAATACTCAACCTGATAAAGAAATACTCAGCTAATATATTAAACTTCAAAGACTGAAAGCTTCCCCTCTAAGGTCAAGAACTAGGCCAAGAACATCTGAATCTTTCAGAGCATTATTAGCAGTATCATCCACAGCAGTTAAGAACCTAAAAATAACACAAATGATCATTAGTGTGAAACTAAAATGTGGCCCACTAATAGAATATTACTTAGCCCTAAAAAGGAAAGAAGTGCTGATTCATACTATAGTGTAGATGAATCCTGAAAACATGCACAGTAAAAGGCAGGCACAAGATCTATCTACAGAACCACTGCATTTGTATGAAATACTTAGAATAGGCAAATCCAGAGTGAGAAATTAGATTATTGCTTATCAGGGGCTAGGAGGAGATGAGAATGGAGTAATGGGTAACGAGTACAGGGTGTAACCGATAGACTGATGAATTTTTAATTTGTAATTTATGTTTCAAAGGAAAAAATCAAGTTCGGGAAGATATCATAAAATGCAAAGTCAGTTCAGAACACTACACTTGGACAACATTTCCACAAAGGTCCTTCTTTGCCATATACTACTTATGATATAGTTGAAGAAGAAAAGTATCAGAAAACATGCTGAAGGTATAGATACAAGGCATCTAAGGGTTGGAAAATTGTGGACCAAATTAGGCCATAAGGGCTGGGGCATCCCTCAGTATGCATGAGGTGATGGGTCCAATCCCTAGTGCTTTAAAAACAGACACAACCAAAATCCCCCCCACAAAAGCCCTTACAAGAGAGAATTCATACCCATTCTATGTTTATATAAAATACTAAATATCACCAATGCTACAGAAGGTATAAAGAAACTCTGATAGGTTGTAAAATATGAGATTTGAGACCAGGTAATAGAACTAATCTCTTCAATTATCAGTTTCAAAATTGGTAAAACAGTTATTCTCCTGAATCAAGGATATAGACCTAATTCAAAATTTAAAAACCAGGGTTTTGGGAGGAGAACAAACCCCATCTTTCATCTTCTCTACACTGAAAACATTTGAGCACTGAACTTGCCATCAGAGCTTTTGTTCCCTAATTAACAGGACTGATATGTTTTTCACCTTTAAAGGCCTTACAGGTCCCTAGAGTAATCAATCTACTGCAGCTCAATTACTGCACCAAGCACACACTAGTCAGCACAGAGACATGGACGTCTGCAGCAGGAGCAGAGATATGAATATGCATAGACTCTAAGTGGCTGATCGAATCATCACAGAGGGTCATGAGAATTTGCAGCAAAATAATGAGAAGAATTAATCACTGCAGATTCACAAGGCACTTAGGACATGAGCATGCTTTTCATGTGTGTGCTGGAGTTAAAGTGGAGGAGAAACTGGCTTCCAGCCAACTATGAATGACTGACGTTCTTCAAAATTGAAGTGATCCCTACAATAGCAAAAAACTTAGCTTTACTTTCAATAACATAGTTATTACTGTGATGGCTTTTAGAAACCAGTCTAACACTGAAGTCAATGACATCAACTCACTGGGCTAGTTACTTACAGGGGCACTCACGTGCACATTTTACTGCAATGGGATAGAACAAGGTCTCAAAAATGAATAACTTCAAATAAACAAATGACTTTTATATTACAAAGTCATTATTACATGTGCCAATTTATGTAAATAAACAGCCTTTTTGCCAATATGATGATAAAATCATTTTAAATACTGGTTAATAAAGCTATTTAAAATTTCCCAAGTTACTCATTTTATTACCTAAATAGCACTTAATATTTTGTTATTTTTAAAGCACAGCTGTACCATATGAATTTAACATTTATATTTCAATAGAAATATAATAATGAATTTTTCCGTAATTCATCATTTCAATGGAGCAGTCTGGATAATGCTTTCTTAACTTTCATACAGCTCCCTATACTGTATATTTAAGGTGCTAAATCATAGTGTCCTAAATATGTATATGTTCTTTCCTTCTAAACATACCATAAACAGGTTGCTTTACAAGCTTCATGAAAAGTTAACATTTAATATGTAGAATCAGTGATTAATGACTAATTTTAATAAGTTCAGAGGGTGTGAAACTCAAATGACAAATGCAGACATACATATACCTGTTTTGAAACTGTGGCTATGAACAAACTGTTGAGACTCCAAACACAAAGAACATTAACCAAATAACTACAAAGGCTTACTAAGAGAAGAAATAAGGGTTAGTGAGATGGCTCTGCAGACCAGGGGCCCGCTTAGGCTAGTGTGGGGACTGGGGCTCGATCCCTGGCACCACATGCTGTGCTACCCCTGCCCCGGGTGCACTGATCTGGCCACTGAGACTGGGCCTGATGGGACTCGCCTGTACTCCCAGTGCTGGGGAGGCTAAAAATACAAGGGTCACTACAAGTTCAAGGTGGGTAGTAGAACCCTGTACCAAATGAAGGGTGGGAGGGTGATCGAGACTCCTAGAAAACACTCTTGGGTGTCATGAAGAAAATCTTCCTATTTAATTTTTAAAACATTTTAACAAAAAGAAATATACACCTACATAACAACAAATTGGCTGAGTTCTTAAAAACGTGATCATCCAGTCTTAGTTCTCACAGATATTTTTCAAAGTATAAATGCTTCCATTCTATCCTATGACCACTGAATTCTTTGCGGATATGGAAAAAAAATAATTTTAAATATAGCTTGGTATATGTCAGGATGGTTCTGATGTTCTTCAGAAGCAGTTTTAATTTTAATGGCTAAAAGCTGCTCCTTTAAATATATGTGTAGATATTAAGTATATCATATTTTTTAGTCTCTAGCACAATGCTAAAATAAAGCAGGTGCTTAAGACTTTTATTAAGCTCAATGACCCTTAATAAGAAAACGTCTAAAGGGTATATGGTATTTATATGAAATGATGGTTTGTTTTGCTTATGTATGCATCTTTCTTGAAGCAAGTTCTTTTCAGATTTTACTAAGTAGTAAGTAATAGGCAAAACCAATAGATTTTAAATACAGGAAGCTGATATCAAATGATTGCAGTAGCACTGTAAAATAAGTAGCCAGATGCAAGGTCATGAAATATAAATATTCTTTGCAGCCAACTGAATTTAGTGGTCCTCTCACTTCCCATGTACAGCATTCTATTCTAGTAGCAAAAGCCTCTCTCTCCTCACTGTACCACCAGCCCCCTGACTACACTTTGATTAATTGCCTTGTTCAGTCCTTCACCTCCATTTTCTTCATCAATAATTAACTCTCTTGCCTTTCACCTAATACTAATCTTTCAATCCTTGGCAGCAGTTATCTGAGTGATACTGACAACAGCTAAGCTTAAAGTAAATTTTCCACAAAAAAAAAAAAAAAAAAAACACCCAAAACTATAAATGTGTTGTAATTCAAATACATATTCAGCTTATACATGTTGATGTCTCTATCTGTGACATTATTTAAGGTCACCCTGTTTACAACTTGGCTAGGTACAATGGGAGATATGAACAGAACAGTTCCTATCACTGCAGAAATAAAATGAGTTAGGTGGAAGAATTTTTAAGCACAAGGGCTCAAATTTCAGTTAAAAACAAAAAAAAACCCTCTGAATTAAGAGGGAGAATACAGGGTAGGACTAAGGTAGGTCTTACTGTATACCAGGTACACACTGTGTGCTAAGGAGGTGGGGTTAGAATACACAAAAGAGAATAGGGGCAAGGAACAACTTGGAACATTTTTTATTATTAGCTTAATAGTTTTTAAGGCAACCTAGTAAAATCATCCTCACTTCAAGTAAAGCTTATTTCTTCATGTAACATGCTGCCACCTGGTGGCTGGACAAAAATTACAGCACCTGTTAACTCGCAAATGCTTCTTTGTGAAAAATTTGGTTGCAAATGGAAAGATTTGGTTAAAAAAATTGTTTTTGTTTGCAAATTCTACATCAGGTGACAAACATGATTATGGCCATCTTTCCCACATGAATAATTGGGGACATTTTTTCCAATATCATGGGATAAACCTAAGTTTATGACTGAGGTACTAGTGTGACTCAAAAGTGACTTTGGATAGAAGGTAGAAAGCAAGATATGTCATAAAGTAAGTGGCTTTTTAGCTTTCTCAAGCTAGGAGACAGAATGTAAGGATGCTTAAATTTCTTCCTAATGGCTCAAATCTTCATATGGCTCAGCTAATAATAACTGATATTAGCTAAGTACTTCAATACCTTTTCATTTTCTTTGAAAAACTCCTTTGTATATAAATATGGAAACTGATCTTAATTTTTTTTTCAGGCAAAGTTGTGGCTGTGGTATGAAGCTATGCCTGCAGAGCCAGGAGAATGGTGAAGGGTCAGGCTCTAGCACTCACTAGGTACTGAAAGTTCACAGCTCAGTGCCACCTCTCTCTGGCAGTACTGCTTGGGATGTAAGCTTAACCTCTGTAAAAGGAGGCTGCTCAATGGCAATACTTCACTGTACTCCTGGATTAACACAAAGCACTGAACATAGCATCTGACAAGCAGCAAGTACTCAGTGTGCATTAGCTCTCCTCCTGAGTGTTTGGATATTCTGATGTGGTCTAGGTGCTCAATATTAATCTGTCCTTCAGACACTGCAGAGTGAATCAAACAGTGATCAGGGATCTTAATTTAATTATCTTGACTAAATAAACCATTGAAAAAGAGCATTATGAACACATTGTGTGAGGACCGACCAGACAGCTTAGCAGATTAAAGGGCGTGCTTGGACAGGCACAAGGACTAGGATTCAATCCCCAGCCTGCCATGCAGGCCCTTGTCCCCAAGACATGCTGAGATGGTGACTGAGACTGAGTGTGGTGGCTACTGCCTGTAATCCCAGTGCTTGGGAGGCTGAAAACAGGAAGATCATTAAATATGAGTAGGATCTGTGCGATAAGACCCTGTACTAAATGCTTTAAAACAAACAAACAAACAAAAAACCACACTGTGTGGAAAGGAGCCCTAAAAAAAATAAGACACATGGAGAGAAGACTTAAATATTACACTAAGATGTGAAAATCTTGTGAAAAGCAATGCTAGTTAAAACAAGTGATAGGGTTGGGGAGATGGCTCAGTAGAATAAGTGCTTCCCTGGCAAGTGCAAATGCCTAAATTCAACCCCTGGTTCCACCACACACACACACGCACACACACGCACACACTGACAGCTCCTCTCACCACACACACCGACACACACACATAAACAGCTCCTCTCACCACACACACACACACACACACACACACACACACACACACACCCCAAAGCCAAACACTGACAGTTCATCTCACACACACACATACACACACACGCACTGACAGCTCCTCTCACCACACACACACACCAAAGCCAAACACTGACAGTTCATCTCAACACACACACACACACACACACACACACACACACACACACACAGCCAAACACTGACAGCTCATCTCACCCCAGAAAAAATAGCCACTATTCAACAATTCAGTAGTATGAATACTCATGAGACTGTGGGGGAAATAAAGAACCTTTCTACAACGTGAGTAGGAACATAAACTGGTCCAACTATTATGAAAATCAGAATGAAGACTCCTCAAGAAGCAGAAATGAGAAACTGTATTTGACCGTCCTACTCCTTTTCCATCCATTTATCTTCTTGAATGAGTTAAAAGAGAACACATTATAATGATACCTGCAAACACATGCTTATAGCAGCACAATTCATAACAGTTATGTTGGATTAATTTTTTTTTTTCTTTTTTTTTGTATTTTAAGGAAGGCTCTACAGGGTGTTCAGGGTCTCACTACTAGATTAGACTCACTACTAGATTAGATTCCCAAAAGCTGGGATTACAGACGTGAGCCACCACAGCAGGACAGCTGGCCCCGTGCCTGCTTGGAGGTGCCTTAATCTGCTGATTTATTTGGCCAGCCCTGTGGTGGATTTAATTAATGGTAAACCTGTAACACCCAGCTGAACTGCCATCAGCATGGCTCTGGGTGTGAAAGGCCCACCTGAAGACTGCTGCCAGAAACATGAAAGGAGAACTGAAGGAGAGGATGGTGTGCTGTTGGTTCTCTTGGAGAAGCTCATCATCATGCTGGTTTTCCTGATACAAACTCGGCTGTCCTCACTGTCAGAGGTGCTCAGGTTCTCTTTGTCACTGAGGAGGCTGCAGCTCTTTGCAGGGAGCTCTTGTCTTCACCTCATCACTTCCAAGCTTCTAGTTTGGCTCTCGCAGCCTGCTGGCACAGATCCTTCATTCCACTACCACATACCTCCTAGCTCCCACTTTGGGTTTTCCCAGCACAGATCCTTTTTTTTTTTAAAAATAATTTTATTGAGCAACAAATTAATAATGAGAGTTTCAAAACCGATTACTAGGAGAGTTTCAATAATACATTGCATATTGTTGTCTTAAGTGGTTATTCATTGTATAAGATGCAGACATGATATCCTGTCCACAAACACTATTAGAATAAATCTTTTTATTCACTGAATTAAAACAAAGCACAGATCCTTGATACACAGTTGCATTAAGCATAAATCTTCAGCTAGATTTGTACAGGGTATTTCCATGGGATCTAGGCCCTTAGCTGTTTTTTTTTTTTTTTTTTTTCTGGACTAGACAGATATCCTAAACTGTTTCACTTTGTTTTTTGAGCATTATAAAATAATCATATAAATTAAATGTATTCCCTTGCAAGCCCTGACTTCAATAGCTAAATCTTGCAAACAGCTTTTGTTCCTTAACAGATCTATGAATTTTTAAAAAATGTGGTATTTTCTTGTAAAGTAGTACAACCCTGCTCTACTTTTCTTTTTTTTGAGATAGGGTTTCACTATGTAGTTTATGTTGGCCTTGAACTCACTACATAGTCTATGCTGATCACCTTGAACTTGTGGTGATCCTCCTGCCTCAGCCTCCTAAGTGCTGGGATTACAGGTGTGAACCATCACCTGCAGCTACTCTACCATCTTTTAAAGAAAGACAATCTGAGTCATCTATAGGAAAGCAGAAGCTCCATGAGACCATAATGTTACATGAAGTGACAAATATACAGTATTTTGACAAATATACAGGCTTAACTATTGCATGGCTCCTTTTTTCTCTCTCATGGTTTTTCTTATGTGAGAAACCAAAATTATGGGGAGGAAAATTTTAGACCAAAATTTGATATTGTCCTAGGGAGCTTAAAAAAAAAGCAAACCTTATTAAAACAAAACTTATTCTGTGACTTCAAAATGTACTGATCTCATTTCCTAGTGCCATGGGGTTCAAATCACATTTCAAACCAGTCTGTTGGGGATATCCTTTGGAGATAAGGTGCTAAGGGGGTAACCCGCCTTTTCCACAGCATCTCCAACTCCAAAGAAGCTCCCCTTGAACCCCTTCATACATATTTCCCTGTGTTTTACTGAAGGAGGTCCACTGATGTATAATAACTAAACCATAGTGCTGAGTAGGAATGATTTGAGCACAAAAAAAAAAAAAAAAAAAAAAAGAAGTGATGTGCCCAGGGCCACACCCCTAACACACATTTGAAGCAGAAGCAGGATAGGAAATGCACATCCTCCGCATTTACCTTCAATACAGAAAAGGGAGTTTTCATTTATTTTATATTGCAATTTATTTTGAACTTGAAACATATTTTCCATTGTTAAAAATACTAGCCAGAAATTATTTTGGATGTGTAGTCTGTGGTAATGTGTGAAATGTGCTGATTTGTTTCCTCCTTGCCCTTTACAAAACTTAACACTGCCACTGCCAGTCATTGCTTATTAAGAAGTACAGGAGGTAGTTGGAATAAAACTTAATAAATCTTAGCAGAGAGGCTGAGGGTGTAAAACTCAGTATAGAGCACGTGATTAGCAAGTGTAAGACCCTGGGTTTCACTGATAGCAACTTCTACCTCCAAAACCATTTTTTTTTAATAGGAATAAAGGTTGGAAAAATCTGAAAGTATTAGATTAGGAAGGTTTGGGATTATAAGGGTTTTTTTTTTATTTTAAATTTATGTATTTGATACAGAGTCTCATCATGAAGTTTGGATTCATAGTGATACTCATTTTTAGCCTTGCCAGCTCTGGGATTACAGGTGTGCATCACCATGCCTGGACTCAGTGGCTGGCTCAGCGCACCTGGGGCTGGGGCAATGTGGCATGCAGTACTTGTCCGTAGTCTACTGAGCTACTTCACTTGTCCTCTGGGATTCTGAGGGTTTTGTTTGGTGGAACTGGGGATTGAACTCAGGACCTGTTTGCCAGGCGAATGCTTATTCTACTGAGCTATCTCCCCGGGCACTGGAATGATGAGAATTAAGAATTTCCTTTTCTTACTTTGTGTCAGAAATAACACAGATGCATTTGTTTAATTCTTTAATAATCTAGTTTTTCCAATGAATAAACATTTACTAAATACCTGATCTGTTCCAGGACTTAAGGATACTCAGGTAAATATTTTAAGCCTGAAGGGGCATTAGTACGGGACAGATGTAAATCTAAAATTGATATAGCTTGGAAGACTCTAAGCACTCACACAGCAG
>PVKA01049512.1:0-13191 GCA_004027165.1 Ctenomys sociabilis | reverse complement strand
GCCATCTCTCAGTTCTCCAATTCACACTTTAACAGTGAGTGTTTGTAATACAGAAAAGGGATGCTCATTTGTAGGAATTCGTACATGCATTTCTTCTTCTTCTTTTTTTTCTTTTGGTGGATCTAGGCATTGAACTCAAGCCCTTCAGCTTGTTAGGGAAGTGCTTATTCTACTGAGCCATCTTCCCAGCCCTGGTACATGCATTTCTTGATGATTATGCTTTTCATAGTTTATTTATTTATTTTGTACAGGGTCTCACTACGCAGCTCAGACTCGTAGTGATCCTCCTCTCAGCATCCCCAGTGTCAGATTGTCGGCTTGTGCCACCACACCCAGCTTTCGTGGCTGGCATGGCATGCACTACAGGGATTAAACCCGGGTCCTTGCGCTTGCCAGGCAGGTGCTTAGTCCACTGAGTTATCTTCCTGCCCTCTTGATGACTTTTGATCCCTTTACCCATCTCTCCTTCGCTTCTGCGTTCCCTCAATCCTCTTCTAGTTTCCAGTCATTGCTTATTTATCTTATTTATTTATATTTTAGGGCTGAATTTTTATGTTTACTTTTTTAAATTAATTTTATTTTACTTTAAACAGTGAAACCAAAACCAAATACCAAAAATAAAGACAGAAAGAAACATCTCTAAAATACAGGAAAAAAAGAAACAGAGTACTGTACAACAGTATATATCGTACATATTTTCAAAAGGAGAATAGAAAATTAACAATGCTTATTATAGCACATACTTTTATCATCAAACCTGTTGCTCAGATTACCAGATATAGATTTGCAAGATTGGACAAGTAATTGAACTCTAATGTTTGTTTTCCATAAATCTTAATGATTTTTCTTGATCTTTTTACTTCATCATGCTTTAATTTATTTTTAGGAGAACACATAATAATTAAGTCATTAGAAATGGTAAATGTTTGGAAGAACAAGATGCAAGGTACTAACTGTGGTTTTTGTATTACACATTGCTGTCTTCAGTGGACTTGCTCAGATAGCAGATATTAGCATAGAGTTAGTCAAAGTGAAAGTTTTAAACATTAGCTTGCATTTTCGAAACACTGATGCAAATTAGTAATATGATCAGCTCAGCTATCCTGTATACGCACTTGCATGGTTTTCCTCCTGCCTTTTCTTTCCTGTCTTTTCTCCTTTTCCTCATCTTCACTGTTGATTAGGTTTTTAACATAAAAGAAAATATACAATCATGTCATCTTTTTATTGGGCAAAAATGTGTATCTCCTTTCATCTGGAGTTTATACTTTTGGAATTTAATACATTCTTATCCTAGTGGTGAAAGAATGCACAGACACACACATACAGAAACACACATTCCATTAAGAAATTATTTGTAGTGGGAAAAAAAACGTAGATAGTTGTTATTGGTAGTAGATTAGCTCAATGATAGAATGTAGATTAACATTGAGTTTTAATCAAAGTAGATTATATATTTAAATAGTACCCACAAAAGAGTACTATGAGATTTTTTGGGAGCATAAGCAATCTGCTGCAGGGCATATAATCCTGCTTGAAAAAAGAAAAACTATCTTCACTGAACAATCATTGAAATAATAATATATTAACCACAACTGACTTGAAGGCTCAGATAAGGAGTATCTCTCAGTTTCAAGACAAAAACTCTTTGTTTTATTTAATTCTTACACTAATCATAAACTTGATAAATACGATTTTTTAAGAATGTAATACTAAGACTACCAGACTTTAGCTGAAATGGCAATTTTTTTTTTTTTTTTTTTTTTTTGTCTTTTTGAGACAGGGTCTCACTGCAGTTCAGGCTGGCCTTAAGCTCACTTTGTAGCTCAGGCTGGTCTCAAACTCACCAACAATCCTCCTGCCTCAGCCTCCCGAGTGCTGGGATTACAGGCATGCACCACCATGCCCAGCTCGTGAAATGGCAATTTATTTATTTATTTATTTTCACTTTAGCAATTTGAAATGGCAATTCCACATTCTCCCTTCTTTCTCACTTAATCAGGAAGAGCGCCGAACCGGGGATTGAACTTAGGCCCTTGCACTTGCCAGGGAAGCACTTATTCCACTGAGCCATCTCCCTGGCCCCTAGATTTAAGTTAAATAGTGAGTAAACCACACAAGCTGAAGGAATTGAAGGAGCAAGGGACAGAGACAGCTCAGAAGGAAAGAAAGAGGCCTGTTTTGCGAGCACTGGAACACATGGAAGTTGTTACCTGGCCACTTGTTCCCCCACCATCGTATCACCCTCCTCGATCACCTTCCTTCTGGATGTCATTCTGGAAAGAAGCAAAATATATTCTTAGTGCAAAAAGCATATGGAGAAAACTCATTTCAATTTTTAGCCAAACAGAAAATCATTCGGGTGGTATGTCCAAACACAAAATCCACCGGGATATCACATACACTACTAGAAGAAAAATTTCTTCTCTGTTTTCATCAAAGCCCTCTACCTGTGTTTCTCTATGAAGGAAATTAAGACTCTTACCATACAGGACTACAAGATAAACCCTGAGGGAACTTCACTGACCTCATAAGAAACATAAAGTACATGTGTTGGTATATAAGTCTTGCTCTATCTAGGTCTTAACCATCCAGCAGAAAAGTATAAATATGAAGTATACATCGCGGGGCCATAATAATAAGTTGAGCTGTAAATGGCTGTGGTCGACAGCTTCTTCGGATAACTCACTATTGTGGAATATTGGACTGTGTTGGACTGTGTTGTCAAGTTCAAGTACGTAAGTTAGTTGAATGACAATGGAGTGCCCATCTTTGACAGGTGTAGACAAAGGAAGGGGTATAGAAAAGAAGAGTATTGATGTGTGTGTATGGACAGTACAGTTGGGATAGATAATGCTGTGCTTCTACATAATTCTATGACAGGCAAGATTTGCACTAATGGTGGTTGGACAGGATATTATGTCGGCTTCTAGTGCTATGGAAAACCACTAGGAAAACAAGGTAGAAAGTACTAATTATTGAATCTTTGATGTAATTCAGGTATAAAAATAAGATATGCCTATTTTATACCTGTAATTCAGGTATAAAAAATAAGAGAGACAGTTGCACTCTCTTAATTTACTGATAAGAGACATATGGTATAATAATGTCTGTAAGTATAATATCATGTATGCACCTTCTATGATACCAAAACCTTATGAAAACAGTTTGCAATGTATTAATTTATCAAATCCGTCTTGTCAAGGTATCTTAAAACTATCTCATTGATATTTGTACTTTAATAAAACAAAAATTTTAAAAAAAGACTCTTACTACCATGTTCAAGTATACATGAGTTACAACCTAAACTATACACCTAGGCACCACTTAGCTCTTGTGAATACAAAACATTAACATTTTTGAAGTGTGTTTTTCATTTGAGATTGTAATCTTTATCAATCAACTGTGAAAAAGCATTCAAAAGAATGATAGCCACAGGTATATTCTTTACATTGGCAAAAAAGTACCAAGGTGTTAGTAGCCTATGAAGACATTTTATTCACTTCCTGCCCTGAATTAGTTACTGTGTGTACACATTTGAGTTAAGTACTGATTAATTATACCAAAAGACTACAGGTTGGAAGGAAAGAATAACTGATTTTAGTCTTTGCCCAAATAATCTGCAAGTAATGGAAAGGTAAAGTAGGAAATTAGCTTCTTGTTTTGCTTTTTTCTGCGAGCAACACTGGTGAGCAATAAATAGCAAACTATGCATGGCAGATCAGAGACAGTTTTAAGGGGAAAGGACCAGCCTGGCCAGATTCTTGAAAGCCTTCTCAGATCTCTGCTGGTAGAAACTGAGCATCCATAAACCCCATCACTGACACAAACCAGGAGAAATGGGGAAAAGACAGTTTTGGCGTTTTAAAAGATGAGACACGAGGCCTACTGGTCATCATAGAAACTCTAAAAGAAATAAAATTCTTCAATGATATAAATAAATACCTTTTAAAAAGAACAACTAAGGCATTTCATCATAGTATCCAACATACCATGTAAGAACTTTTAGGAAGAAAAATAATACCTCATGTAAGGATCCACAGAGAGAAATAAGGCTTGAAGCAGGATCTCTAGAAAAGAAAGCATTCCACAGGCAATTAAAACTGAAGACTGATTTTTTTTAGGCATTATAAATAAACACAAAATACCTTCGTGTTTGGGATTGTCTTTTTATTTTATTTTATTTTGCAATACTTGGGATTAACCTCAGAATCCTGCTCCTGAAAGGCAGGTGCTTATGCTGCTGAGATATCTCCCCAGCCCTTGTCCTCTTATCTGTATCTATGCTATTGTTTTTATTTTATTTATTTCATATGCTTTAATCAGATATCCATAATGATCACACTCATCATAGGGAATTTGTACCTGTATATATATCTTAATTTTCCTATTTTTCTCATTCCCCTCTCTTTTCCTTCAATCCTTTATCACTACTTTAGTTACAGAAGCTTTGTTTACAATTTTCCTTATTTTCTAGCTGTTTTTTCTATTGGCCCTTTCTCCCTTTCCCTTTCCCACCAAATCTGCAACTTCCATGTTACAATCCTCACACTGGATTTCACTACCACCTTCAGTTAGTAAGAAGAATAGGCATTTTAGTGGAATAACCCTCATGGGCACATTTTCTAGAATTTCGCATCTGAATATTGCCCAACTCAACAGAACAAGATTTGATAACCTTGCCATTCTACTTCATTGCATCCCTTTCTCTCAAAACTTTTCCTATCTTAATGTTTTCTGCTGGTTTGTTTGTTTTACTGTATTTAGCACAGAATCTACAGGCTCTCACTACACAGATCGGACTCATAGTCATCCTCCTGTTTTCAGCCTCCCAGGTGCTGGGATTATAGGCACGTGACATCATGGTCAGTCTGGGTCATTGTCTCAGCACACCCTGGGGACCGGCCCAGGAAGGCCCACCAGGTATCAAACCCCAGTGCCTGTGCCTGCCTAAGCAGGCGCTTCAGTCTGCTGAGCTGTCTGGCCAACCCAAAGCTTTCCCGTCTTCAAGGCTCCTTACAGATACCTCTTACAGTTGAGCTCTGCAGAAGGTACTGGGTGGTGCTTATCCATGTGGTATGATTAAGCTTAAGAGGGCAGAGAAGATATGTTCCCAAAGTCTGGTTAAGGCATAAAGAGTGATTCCTCAAGTATGCATCTCGTTGTCAAAGGAAACACTGGGAACTTCTAGGAGGACACCAAAAGCTTATGCCAAGGACCCTAAAAAAGTCTGTTGCAGATGAAAAATGGCTGCAAATACTTGTCACAGCTGTGTGCCAGCTCTTGCCTTCACCTACCATCAAGAAATCTATTTCTAGGGGCTGAGGATATAGCACTAAGGTACAGTACTTGCTGAGCATGCATAAATCATGGGTTTAATCCCCAACCCTGCAATAAAATGAAGGAAATGTGGCTTCCCATCGCTTGAATTTGGTCTTGGCACTGACACTTGCTTTGACCAAACTAATAAACATGATACAAAAAGAAATTTGAAAAGCACTTGCGCATGGGAAACACCAGCTCTGCTTCCTGCAGATCCACAAGACCACCATGAACACAAAGCTCACACTAGTGCCGGGGAGATTCCTCTGTAGAATAAGTGCTTCTCTGGTAAGCACAAGGATCAGAGTTCAACACCTGGTTCCATCAAAAAAAAAAGAAAAGGAGGAGGCCTGCCCACTAGCTCAGCTGTTTAAGTGATTGCTTAAACAAAGCAGTCAGGCTCAGGATGCTGTGCATCCTTCCCCAGATCCTCAAGCCCTGCCAGACTTGCCCTGAAGGCATCCTCAGCCAGCCCCCACTCCCAAGAAAAAGCCTTCTGAACTTTTGGGACTAGGGAGGTGGCTCAATAGAATAAGCGCTTTCCTGGCAAGTGCAAGGCCTAAATTCAATCCCTGGTTCTGAAAAGAGAGAAAGAGAAAACAGAAAAAAGCCACAGAAACATAAACAGATGCATCACGAGGAGTCCAATCTGATAGTGAGACCCTGAACACCCTGTAGATCCTTTCCTAAAAATACAATAAAAAAGAAAGAAAAGAAAAGGACAAACAAAGCTCTCTCTAGCCTTCCAGGAAGAGCTCAGAGATAACTCAGGCCCGTATTGCAGAAGAATGTCTGCTAACCACCAGATACAAGAGTGAGGCCCATCGTAAAAGAACCACTTGGCCCAATGGAAGAATCATTCAATTTGACCCAGCTAAAATGGCCATCCCTCAGGACCATGAATTCATAAATAATTGCTTGAAGTCACTAAACTTTGGTGTAGCCTGCTGTGCTCAAACGGGAGCAGACAGTCTCTTCAAACTCTGAAATCTTACCTCCATTTTTTAAGGGTGGGAGCTCAGTAGTCTTCAACTCAAAGTCCCTCTGAGTAGGCTTTCCCTGAAAGTGCTTCTTCAGAGTCCATCTCTTAGCATTAACCATCGTGAGGATCCTAGAACACAGTAACCATGTAGTCAGCTCCCATGAAGTCACCGGATTGCACTGGGCCAGACAACACGACCATAGTACTTTACATATTATTGTTTAACACCAGCCACATGCACTTAGGATACACTGCCTCTATGCCAAGATAAGCATTACATGAATCCGATCCTGTTTTTAAATTTTCTTTTTAGAGCCAGCTCAGTCCACCCTGGGGACAGAGTTGGTGCTGCAATGTGGTACCAGGGATCAAACTGTGATCCGTGCGCTTGCCTAAGCCTGCCTGAGCAGGCCCTTTAGACTGCTGAGCTATCTCCCTGCCCCAACATGATCTGATTTTATTCCCCTTACTTTTCTATAAGGCACACATTGTTATCATGACCATTGTACAGTTGAGCAAACAGGCTTCAAGACATCTCCAAGGCAAGACACAATGTAAGGTGACACCTAAGTTCCTCCCACTCACCACCTAGGCTGGCATTTTTCTAGTGCACTGCTAGCTACTGGGCGTGCAAATGCTCCCAGTGGATCATCTCTCATAAATCCTCAGGATAAGCATCAAACACAAAGATCCAAACAAATCCTGCTCCCTTGAAAGCCACTGAGCGGCGCTGCTGCTTCACTCCACTTTCAGATCCTCCTTTCAGGAACGAAATATACCCCATCTCTACATAAAGTTAATTATGAGTTTGTGTGTGTGTGTGTGTGTGTGTGTGTGTGTGTGTGTGTGTGTGTGTGTGTGTGTGTTTGTTTCCATATCAGGGACCCAACTCAGGACCTTGTGCTTGCCAGGCACTTATTCCTCTGATCTATCTCCCCAGGCCCTAATTAAGAGTACTGATTTCCAATGTCAAACTACCCTGCATCACAGAGAAACACGCCGCCATTTCAGTGAAAACTTCGTTGGAGCCCACAGCGCTGGAGATTTTGCCCTGTACAGTGCCTGGAAGCGGGGACAATCGGTCTAGGACACTTCCACAAAGCACATATGGAGTGGTGGGAGCAGCCAGTCCACAGTCTAGCTCTTCCTTCTTTCTTGTCTTCTATTTTAAATTGACAGTTCCATAGGCTGACGGGGTATAATGTGAAGTTTCGATACAATATACAAAATAGAGCGACTGCATAGATCTAATTGAGCTATCTATGGTCTATGTATAAATTTTATGGTGAAATTTTGGAAACTGTAGTTCTTTGAAATATCCACTGTTATCAACCGTAGCTACCTGGGAGGTAAACCTCAACAATGTGCTGCAGATTGCTCCTGTGCCCTTTTGCGCAACCATTTCCATTCCCTTGCCTACCCTCTCCACATAGAGCATCCATCATTTCTCTCTCTCTCCCTCCCTCCCTCCCTCCCTCCCTCTTTCTCCCTGTCTCTCTGTCTCTCTGTCTCTCTCTCTCTCTCTCGTCTCTCTCTCCAAAATATTGTCTCTCTCTTTCCAAAAAGGAACTCCCTTTAATTCACCTCGCCACAAGTCCTGAGGCTTCCGCTGGGAAGGGCCTTCCACGGAGGCAGGTGCAGTACAGGGAGGGTCCCACAGCCCCAAGGAAGGGGTCTAGGCTGCGTCCACCTGGGATCCTTACTCCTGTCTACCTTCTCTGGCTTAGGTGCCCCAGCTTTGCAGTCACTCAACTCCTCGCGCCGCCCCTTCCTAGGTGCAGGCGGCTGCTGGAACACCTGAAAAGCAGCGTCCTCTTGCCTGTCTTTGGAACAACCAGCAGGGAGCGAAAGCTTGGGACCCGGACCCCAAGTTTCAGGGAGCACCAGGCTCGGCCACCGCGGCTCTAGGACCAGAGGGTGAAGGGAAAGCTCCTCCTCGGCTGCGGCCTGAAGAAGCCCAGAGGCGGGAAGAAGGGATGGGAGAGAAAAGAAAAGAGCGTGGACTTACTGGGGTCCGCTGGTCGCACTTCCTAGAGGTACCTCGATCTCTGCTCTCACTGGGGAGCGCTCAGGAGTTGCATTTATAGCGCTTTGTAAGAGAGGGTGGGGCTTCTCGAGGGCAGAACTGCTTCTGGACTTTGGCTCCTGAGGAGTTCACAGAGGGACACCGATGCGTCCACGCACCCCACGGGCCATACTAGCAGCCCCCATTCCAGCCCTGTTTGGGTGGCCTCTTTCCCGGGGCTCCAGTGTCCTCCTTAGGAATCCAGCAGTGTCTGCAGTGCACAGGCAGGGATCCTCCAAGTTCAGGCGCTTGCAGCAGCCTCTTGAGCCCCAGTTGCTTCCCCCTACCCACCTGTTCCCAGTCTGCCCATTGAACACCTACTTAGATTTCACCAAAAACATCTTTTCCTCAATGCATCCTTTTTAGACTCTCCCAAGTGGGAGCAACCGTTCCTGCTTCTGCAGCGCCCCAGGTATCACAGCCCAGCAACAGGAGGGCTTAGTCACCACCTGCCTGCCAGAGAGGGATCAGGAGGAGGCTGCAGCAGAACACAGGAAGAGTCGCTGGTGTCTAGAGTCCTCTGCTTGGTGGAGCTTCCCGTCTTAGCCCATCTACACGAATGGAAATAACACGAGTTTTTAACCCCTAGAGTGGACGAAAATCTCATGCCTACGCCTGGGGGAGGCCCTGGATACATCTCCAGCTCCAGGGTGGAGATGAAATAAAGTATCAAATGTTTAGATCGGTACAGGCTTATGGTCAATATTCAGCGCTCGCGGGCTCTCGGTTAGTAGTCTTGTAACCTGCCTACTGGCCCTTGGTAAGTCTCAGGCTACCTACACTGTACTCTATTTTACAGTACCAAACACTAGCACTGTCTTGCATCCACCATGTAACACACACAGGGAAACAATGCAAAGGTGTTTAAAGCACTTTGAAACCCCCTGTTACTCTCCCTGTTTCCCTCTCCTTGAAGTAGCTGTTACCTCAATGAATGCAAATTAGTTAATGCCCTGGGTTACCTAAACCACTTATGTGCATTTGTGTGTAGGATTCCTCTTTCTTCTTGCCAGGCTTTGAATTTATAAGGTGTTCAGTACAAGATTCAGAATTCCAGGAGATAAGACTTCCCATTCTCTACATAAGGTAACATGAATTTGTAATTGATGTTACTTTTTTTTTTGAAGCACCAGATTCCACTGAGGCATTTTACTTGTATGTTTTACACCCGTAGAAAACAAATGCCAGGATTTTTCATCCTGTGTGTTTTCCTGGTGCTTCTTCATGATCCATGATGCCAGCTGAGGTTGTCAATACAATGAAACCAAACTGACGAAATGAGAGCAGGTTCTTCTGCCATTTTTCTGAGTCTTTCAGCTGTTCATCAAACCTGGGGCTGATCATGCCACACTTGTTTAACCAGCCTGTGAACTTCATAACATTTCTTCTAGCGCTGTGTTCTTCCGTGATTTCCAATTCGTCAATGAAGGCACGTTTCATCCTCACAGTTAGAAACTGGACGATGGCTTTGGAGCCCAGCCTGACGAGGACCTGGTACTGACCTCTCTTTTCACCATTGTTGATGCTCTTGAGAGCGTCACCAGAACCTTCATGCATGACAGTATGGCAGCATGGAAAGATGGCGAAAAGAGAGAGGTTACTTGTGCAGGGTTGTCAAGTTTCCCAGGAAAAAACTGTGGACCTTAAAAGCTTTTCAAAAAGGAAATTCGGAAAGATACCTGAGTATCTCTGAGAAAATTTATTTGTTCTGTACCTTGTGCTACCACAAGATACTATAGGCGAGGTGGTTTAAACACCTGAAATTTATTTTCTTGAAGTTATGGAAACTGAAAGCTGAAGCTCTGTATCAGTGTTGGAAAACCTATGGCACACATTGTTTGTCTTCCTTTTAAGATGCAAGATGTTAATGTACGAGTTGCTTTTTCTAAGTCAAAATAGTCTTTGGGTTATTTTGTAGGGTTGGTGCTTTGCATTAAGTAAGTGGATTTCAGGTTGTAGGTTGGGCACCTTGATGTTCAGCCCCGCTGGTCTACATGTAGTTTTACTTTCTCCTGAGGGATCACTCTGGGCTTCTCTGTGCATGTGCTTTGTTTTGGTGGGAATGGGCAATCTGGGTTTTCTTGATGGTCACCTTCTCCCTTTTTCCCCACACAGCTTTTTTTCTGTGAATGCCGTATAAATGATATCTCTTCTCTTCCCCCTGTCCCTTTCTTCCTCCTTCCATTCCTCTTCTTCCTTTTCACTTTCTTATCCCTTTCTTTCTCTTTCTCCTTTCAGTTTCTTCTCCTTCACCAGAATTGTGACCAACTTCTAGCTTCAGCCCTTCTCCATAGTCAGCAGTAGCAGTTAACCTGGATTGTTTTGCCACCCTGTTTCCAGGACAGCTCCCACTAGTTTGGTCAGGCCCTTGCTCAAGGTTTTGTCTCCTTTGAACTCTCTGCCTTTCGTCTCATACAGTATGTCAGTGACCTCGTCCTCTGTAGATCCTCCAAGAAATCATCCTGTAACGACACTTTCTTATTACCACATCTAGACTCAAAGGGATACCATGTACTTTCCTCCAAGTCCCTAATCTCCTCACCCATCACCTATCTGGGCATCATTCTCTTCGAGCACTCTGAGCACGACCTCCAGATCACATCCATTTGATCTCCCAGATGCCACCTCCCAACACCAAGCAACAATTCTTCTTTCTCAGCGTTATAAGATACTTTTATCTGTTTGTTTCCAGCTGTGTCCTCCTCACCAAAGCCTTCTACAAACTCACAGAGGGGACCCTGATGATCCACTGGATCACAAGACCTTCCCTCACTCAACTTTTCAGTCCCCTGGATCCTGAGTGAACTACACAGTTTCATTGTTTACGCAAATCTGCCTGGGTAGTCTCTAACATGGAAGAAGCCAATAAAAACGCAGCTGCGGGAAATCTTTGCAAAGGAAGTAAGGATTCTAGAAATAAAGTTCCAGGAATAGAGAAATGCCTCCTTTGATGTAAAATGGAAGATCAGGACACAATCTGTCCACACCACATTAAAAACTGATTCACCAATTATTATCTCTTGCAGTTGGCTAAGTCATCCTGATTAGTGTAATTCATGGTTAACATATAATCACACACGGAAGTAGAATATGAAACAAGAGTGAACAAACATCTCATAGATTTGTTTTTGTGTCTTTTTTTTTCTAATAGTGATAAAATATACCTTTATTTACTTTGAGTCCAAGGGTCGTAAAAAGAATTATTGCTAAGATAGATATTAGGCAAACAGAAAGGAGTTTATTTAAACTAAGAGGAGGGCCTGGGGAGATGGTTCAGTGGAATAAGCACTTCCCTGGCAAGTGCAAGGGCCTGAGCTCAATCCCTGTTTCTGCCATTAAATAAACAAATAACTAAATAAAAATAAATTAAGAGGAGAAGGTTGTTGTGTTTTCATGCAATTGTTGAAGAACCACACACTTGTATCTTTAACAATTGTGACTAGGCGCAGAAAGAGTTAAGGAATGTTGCACTTGTGATCCATACAAAGCACCAACATTTTGAGTTGTACATAAGTAAATACCTCACTTTTGAAATACTGTGATAGCCAGTACATACAGGCGTGCCTTAGATGGGCATAGGAATGCAGTTTAGAACAGCAACCAAAAAAAAGAAAAAAAAAATCACACCGGAATTATACAATCTCTTTAAAATCACTGAGCAAGAAAAGCAACATTGAACTTTCATACTGATTTTACACAACTTCTATACAGTACCTTGACTTAGATCTTAGGCAAAATTAAAGACTCTTCCTGCTCTATTTTTGGTAAGCAACTGTATGGTAAATTTAGGTAACTTATTCCCCCTGGGTTTTACCTAGGAGTGGTCTTTTTAATATTTTATTTAAAAGAGGGCAGGTTTGGCACTTTTATACTAATGTCACAAATGTTAATATTTCTCGGGATCTCAGGAAGATTCATATTCTTTACAGCGGATACAGCATGGGCTGGAGCTCCTGCTAAGCCAGCTTCAGACTTCTCCAGTTTATTTTGTGCATCATTTCGTGTAACAATTTCATCCATATTGATCTCCAATACCATGCCCCCATCACTATTTCTGCAAGAATATTGTGAACCTTGTCTACATGGAAAATTAAATCCAGTTCACAGACATCTTCAAAACATTTGTCTAATGTTTCCACAAATACTTGAATAAGATCTACAATGTCAAGTTCACTTTCTGAAAACTCCGCACAGAAATCAAAATGTAGTGCCGCATGATGTATTTTTTTTTCCCATTTATTTTTATTTTATTAAAATACAAATGTCAATCAGACAGTTTCAAAACACCTTAACCATACAGAGTCGATGAATTAATACATTGCAAACTGTTTTCATAACGTTTTGGTATTGTACAAGGTGCATACATCATATTATATTTACAGGTTTTTTATAGCTGAAAATATATCAAAAATTCAATAATTATTTACCTCGTGGATGACCATAGCACTAAAAGCCAACATAATATCCTGTCCAACCACCATTAGTGCAGATCTTGCCTATCATAGAATAATGTAGAAGCACAGCGTTATCTATCCCAACTGTACTGTCTACACACACATCATGATTTTTTCTTTCTACAACCCTTCCTTTGCCTACACCTGTCAAAACTGGGCACTCCATTGTCATTCAACTACCTTAGGTGCTTGAACTCGACACCACAATCCAACACAGTCCAGCATTCTGCAACCATAGGGAGTTATTCAAAGAAATTGTCGACCATATCCATTTACAGCTCAGCTTAATATTATGGGCTCACGATGTATACTTCATTTTTATACTTTTATACTTTTCTGCAGGATGGTTAAGACCTAGGTAGATCAAA
>PVKA01049511.1:0-13196 GCA_004027165.1 Ctenomys sociabilis | reverse complement strand
TAAAGACCCAATTTAGAAATGAGCATCTGAGATGAATATACACTTTTTCAGAGGACGAAAATAAAGAAGTGAGTAAATATATGGAAAAATGCTCCACATCGCTAGCCACTCATGAAATGCAAATAAAAACAACGCTGAGATACTATCTCACTGCAGAAAGAATGGCTATCATAAGGAAATCAATCAATAACAAATGTTGGAGAGGTTGTGGGGAAAAGGGATCACTTCTCCACTGCTGGTGGGAATGTTGACTGATACAACCATTGTGTAGGTCGGTGTGGAGACTCCTCAGAAGAGGAGGACTGGAAATGCCATTCAGGCCTGCTATCCCCCTATTGGGAATTTTCCCAGAGGAAGTGAAAACATTATATCATAGTGATACATGTGTACCTGTGTTTATAGCAGTACAATGTGTGGTAGAAAAATCTTGGAAACAACCAAGATGTCCATCACATGAGGAATGGATGAAAAGGATGTGGTATTTCTATATAATGGAATATGACTCAGCTATTAAAAACGATAAGCTTGAAGCATTTATACTGAAATGAATTCCACTTGAACATATACTCATAAGTGAAATAAACCAGACACACATGTGTAAATATCATATAGTCTCCCTAGTATAAGAAACGAAAAGCAGAAATACAAATGGAAACATACAACAACAACAACTAAAAACAATTGAGTCACATAAGGCAAAGTGAATGGCATATGCTGCAGGTTACTAATCAGCTTTTCTTCTGGATGCTAAGCAACCTAAGTTCACAAATCTGAGTTGGAGAAATATAAGAGCCACAAGGCCAGCCAAAATTTTGGCCCTAGCCTTTCAAGGTCAGCAAAGACTCAGGACATAGGAGAACCTGTATTGCAATAACATGAAACTCAGTTGAGCTCCAAATTTTCTGAACAAGGAGATTATGGAGCCACAGAGAAAAGAGATCAAAGTTCTATAGTGTGCCTGGGGAGAGTCACATGGAGAGAATGTTTTCTCTCAGGCTCTCACGGAGATCAAACTGGTCAAGCATTGGCTGTGACTCATCCACATGGATGATACAGACAAAGGATCTACAGAATAAGGTACAGAATTACAAGATAAACCCTGAAGGGACTTCACTGACCTCATAAGAAACATAAAGTACATGTGTTGGTACATAGGTCTTGCTCTATCTAGGTCTTAACCATCCAGCAGAAAAGTATAAAAATGAAGTACGCACCACGGGGCCATAATAATAAGTTGAGCTGTAAATGGCTATGGTCGACAATTTCTTCAGATGACTCACTATTGTTGTGCAATGCTGGACTGTGTTGGACTGTTGTTGAGTTCAGGCAGCTGAATTAGTTGACTGATAATGGAGTGCCCATCTTTGACAGGTGTGGACAAAGGAAGTGGTATAGAAAAGAAGAATCATGATGTGTGTGTATGGACAGTACAGTTGGGATAGATAACACCGTGCTTCTACATAATTCTATGAGAGGCAAGATTGGCACTAATGGTGATTGGACAGGATATTATGCTGGCTTCTAATACTATGGACAACCACTCGGAAAATAACAAGGTAGAAAGTATTAATTATTGAATCTTTGATGTAATTCAGGTATAAAAAATAAGGTACACAAACAGCTATACTTTCTTAATTTACTGATAAGAGACATACAGTCTAATAATGTCTGTAAGTGTAATACCATGTATGCACCTTCTATGATACCAAGACATTATGAAAACAATTTGCAATGTATTAATTTATGAAATCCATCTTGTCAAGGTATCTTAAAATGGTCTCATTGATATTTGTACTTTAATAAAACGAAAAAAAAAAAAGAGAGAAAGAAAAGTATGGAGCAGAGTACTTCAAGTCTTCTATGAAAACAAATTCCATCCCAGACTACTATATCCTAAAAATTTCTTTCAAGTTTGATAAAGAAGTGAGATACTTCCATGAGAATGAACAACTAAAGAATTTCAGGACTGCAAAGCCCACCCTACACAGACTATAGAAGATGTTCTAGAGAGGGGCCAAAAATGATCAGAACTCCATGAATGAGAACAGAAGGAGCTTACTAAATATGGCAAACAAATACAGGAGAAAAAGGAGTAATAGCAGATAAATAACATGTCAATCATAAGTCAATACATGTCAGTTATAACCATCAATGTAAATTGACTCAATTCATCAATTGAAAGAAACAGACCAGCACAGTGGAAAATAAAATCCAACAATATGCTTTATTCAAGAAATACACTTAACTCATAAAGAAATTCATAGGCTGAAAGTCAAAAGATGGAAAAACCTGCTACATGCCTCATCACATCAGGAAAAGCAGGGGTAGCAATCCTGTTGGCCTACAGTCTCAACTTTAAACCTCACCAAACACGAAAACACCCAACTATATAAGATAAATGTTAATGGACATGAAAAATCTAATATTAAATACCACTATATAAACAGCAAGTCATAACAGCCCCATATCCAAAACAAAAGTCAGGCTGACAAAACTTTACTAAACAAGTAGCAAATCTGAATCAGAGCTTGGAACAAATGGACTTAGTGGACATGTATGGAGTGTACCACCCAACCACAGCTGAATACATATTTTTTTCAGCTATGCATAGGTAATTTTCTAAAATACACCACACACTAGTTCATAGGTCATGCTTAAGTATATGCAAGAAAACAGAAAATATCCTGTGCGAACTATCTGCTCACAGTGTAATGAGACTAGAGAAAAAGAGGAAAGAAACCAGAAAAATCCCATAAATGTATGGAAATTAAACAACACCCTCCCACAAACCAGTGGGACACAGGTAAAATTAAACAAGAAATTTAACAATATCTACAATTCAATGAAAATTCAAGCATTTACATGAATTCATGGGATTCAACGAAGGCACTTCTTACAGGGAAATATATACCTGTGAACTCATACATGAGGGAAAAAGAATGGGAACAGATGAATACCCCAATGTTGCAGGTCCCACATATGGAAAAGGAAGAGCAAACCAAACCTAAGTGCCAAAGACGTGAAGAAATAATAAAATTAAAGGAGAAATTAATTCAATGGAGATGAAGAAAACAGTTCAAAGAGTTAATGAATCAAAAAGAGGGATCTTTGAAAGATATAATAACATTGATAAGCCTGTAGCTGCACTCATCACAAAGAGGTAAGAAAAAGGTCAAATACAAGCAATAAGAAATGAAAAGGGTGTAATCACCACAGACCCAGTGGAAAATCAGAAGATTAGAGAACCTTTACTCTCACAGAAAAGAAGACGCAGAAGAAATGGAACAATTTCTATAAAGGTACAAATTACCAAAACAGAGTCAAGAGGATAGAACAACTCTCAGTAACTCAGTAACAGCCAATCAAATAGGAAATGTAATAAAAATCCTACCGACAATCAAAAGTTCAGTTCCTGATGGGTTTACAGCTGAATTCTATAAGAAATTTACAGAAGATATAATCCCTGTACTCCTCAAATTCATCAATGAAATTGAAAAGGAAGCAGTTCTCCTAAAAATTGTTCTTGGAGGGAAGTATTATACTGATACCTAAATCAGGGAAAGACAGAAATAAAAGAGAACCACAGGCAAATCTCCCTCATGAACATAGATGCAAAATCCTCAATAACATTCTAGTAAATAGAATACAGCAAACCATTAAGAAGATTATATACCATAACCAGGAAGGATTCATCCCAGGGATGGAAAGATGGTTCAATATATGCAAATCTATAAATATAACACATTATATTGATAGAGTCAAATGTAAAAACCAAATGATTATTTTGACAAAGTCTAACACTCATTCATGTTCAAAGTCCTACAGATAATTGGAATAGATGGCCTCTAATACAGTCTGATAAATGCCATCTATGACAACCCAATGCCTAATATAAATCTAAATGGGGAAAAACAGGGATATTCTACTCTCAAATCTGGTACAAGACAAGGACGTCCTCTATCACCACTCATATCTAATATAGTTTTAGAATCATTAGCTCCAACCATTAGAGAAGTGAGAGAAAGAAAAAGAATAAGAATAGATAAAGAAGAAGTTAAACAATCATTATTTGCTGATGACATGATACTTTAAAGACCCAAGAAACTCCACCAAGAAGCTACTAGAATTGATACACAAATTAAGTAGCATAGCAGGATACAAAGGTAATATCCAAAAGTCAGTAGCATTCTTCTACACAGATAACAAAAACACTGAGAAGAAAATTAAAGAAATAATACTTTTAACAATAGCACCACGGAAAATGAAATATATTGGAATTAATCTAACTCAAGAAATCAAAGATCTTTTCAAGGAAAATTACCTTATTCTGAGAAAAGTGATCTTAGAGAGTTTTCAGAAAATAGAAAGACACTCCTTGCTCCTGGACAGGAAGAAACAACACTGTGAAGATGGCAATACTCTGAAAACTGCTGTAGAGTTTTGATGCGATCCCTATCAAACTACCACCAACACCCTCCCAGACCTAGAGAAATTGTTCTTAAAATTTACTTGAAAACAGAAAAGAACTAGAATAGCAAAGGCAATCGTGGCCAACAAAGACAAGGCAGGAGGCATCACAATTCCTCATCTGAAATTATACTACAAAGCCACTGTGATAAAATCAGCATGATATTGGCAACAAAGTAGACCTGAGTATAAATGGAATAGATTAGAACTTGCACAGGCCTCTACGAACACACTCCACCACCTGATCTTCAACAAAGGAGCCAAAAACACTTACTGGAGGAAAGGTAGCCTCTTTATCAAACAGTGTTAGAGAAACTGGCTCTCTACATATTGAAAATTAAATCTTCACCGAGGTCTATCACCATGCACTAAGCTAAAGTCATAACGGATTAAAGACTTAAACATTAAAACAGGAATATTAAATCTCCTGGAATAAAAAAGCAGGAGAAACTCTTGAAGATAGAGGGGTAATCAATGAATTCATGAAGAAAAATCAAATCACATGTGTAATACTTGAAAGAATTAACAACTGGGACCTCCTATTATTGAGAGGTTTTTGCATGGGAAAAGAAAATACCAACAAAGTGAAAAGACAACCCACAGATTTCAAAAAAATCTTGACTAATAATCACTCAGGCAAAGCTCTTGTCTCTAGAATTTATAAAGATCTGAAAAACCTTAAGGCCCCAAAATTTAAAGACCCAATCGAGAAAGGGACATCTGAGATGAACACACACTTCTGAGAGGACAAAATTAAATAAGTGAATAAATATATGAAAAAATGCTCCACATCACTAGCCATTCATGAAACGCAAATCGAAACAACACTGACTGAATATCAAAAATCTTAGGCATACAACTTCTTTGGATAACACACTATTGTTGTGAATGCTGAACTGTGTTGGATTGTGTCGTCGAATTCAGGCACCTAAATTAGTTGAATGACAATGGAGTGCCCATCTTTGACAGGTGTAGACAAAGGAAGGGGTATAGAAAGGAAGAATCATGATGTGTGTGTATGGACAGTACAGTTGGGATAGATAACACCGTGCTTCTACATAATTCTATGAGAGGCAAGATTGGCACTAATGGTAGTTGGACAGGATATTATGTCGGCTTCTAAAACTATGGACAACAACTCAGAAAATAACAAGGTAGAAAGTATTATTATTGAATCTTTGATGTAATTCATGTATAAAAAATAAGATGCTTAAACAACTACATTCTCTTAATTTACTGGTAAGAGACATGTGCTATAATAATGTCTGTAAGTATAATATCGTGTATGCACCTTCTATGATACCAAAACATTATGAAAACACTTTTCAATGTATTACTTTATGAAATCCATCTTGTCAAGGTATCTTTGACAACTGTCTCATTGATATTTGTACTTCAATAAAACAAAAATAAAAATTAAAAAAATAAAGAATTTTATGAAGACAAAGCCATCCCTACACTGGCTACTGAAAGATGTTCTAGATAGAGACCACAATGAACAGAACTCCACGAATGAGAACAGAAGGAACCCACTAAACAGGACAGCAATTAAACACAGTTTACAAAGGAGTAAACAACACCAGGTAAATATCATGACAATCATAAGTCAACAGATTTCATTCATAACCATTAACGTAAATTTTCTCAATTCACCAATTGCAGAAATAGACTGGGACCTTGGACTAAGAAACAAAATCCAACAATATGCTGTATACAAGAAACACACTTAACTCAAAATCACATTCCTAGGCTTAAATTCAAAGGATGGACAATAATAGTATATGCCCCAGCACCTCAGAAAAAAGCAGGACCCAAAATACTGTTCTCAGACAGTCTCAACTTCAAACCAAGAAGAATTAAACAAAATAAAGAAGGCCACTTTATATTGGTTAGGGGAAAAATTCAAGAGGATAAGGTAACACTCATAAATATTTATGCACCAAATGCAGGAGCACCCAACTATGTAAGACAAATCCTAATGGACATGAAAAATCTAGTATCCAAGATCCTAATCTTAACAAGAGACGTTAATGCCCCTTGTCTCAAAAAGATAGATCAACCAGACAAAAAATTAGCAAGGCAGTAGCAGAACAAAACCAGAACTTGGAATAAATGAACCTGGTGGACATATACAGAGTGTTCCACCCAACCACAGCTGAATACACAGTTTTTTCAACTGCACACGGGTCATCTTCTAAAATAGACCACGTATTAGACCATAGGTCATGATTAAGGATATGAAAGAACACAGAAATTATCCAATGTGTATTATCTGACCACAGTGCAATGAAACTGGAAATAAGTGACAAAAGAAACCATAAAAACCCATAAATACATGGAAATTAAACAACATCCAGCTCAGCAATCAATGGGTCACAGAAGAAATTAGAAAAAAATTCAACAATATCCACAACTCAATAAAAATTCAAAATTAATTTATTGGAATTCATGGGATGTGATGAAAGCAGTTCTCATAGGAAAAATCATTGCTATGAACTCACACATTTGGAAAACAGAATGTGAACAAATAAACACCCAATGTTGCACCTCCAACATCTAGAAAAGCAAGAGCAAACCAAACCCGTAGCCTAAAGACAGGAAGAAATCATAAAGATTAGAGCAAAAATTAATTCAATTTAGATGAAGAAAACAGTTCAAAGGATTAACGAATCAAAAAGCTGGTTCTTTGAAAGACTAAACAAAATCGATAAGCCCCTAGCTAACCTCATCAAAAAGAGGAAAGAAAAAATTCAAAAACAAGCAGTAAGGAAGGAAAATGGTGAAATCACTACAGACTCAGTGGCAATTCAGATGGTTATGAATAGCTACTTCAAGAATCTTTATGCTCACAGAATAGAAGAGGTGAACAGATTCC
The DNA here is from genome assembly GCA_004027165.1 of Ctenomys sociabilis. Taxonomy (NCBI): domain Eukaryota; kingdom Metazoa; phylum Chordata; class Mammalia; order Rodentia; family Ctenomyidae; genus Ctenomys; species Ctenomys sociabilis. Next base: position 5,854 of record PVKA01049511.1, on the reverse strand, counting down.
TAAAAAGGTACAAATTAGCAAAACTAAATCAAGAAGGTATAACAACTTTCAATAACCCCATAACAGCCAACAAAATATGAAACAGAATAAAAAGCTTATAGACAAAGAAGAGCCCAGGTCCTGATGGATTCTCAGTTTAGTTCTACAACAAATTTATAGAAGATATAATTGCTACACTCCTCAATGAAATTGAAAAGGAAGGGGTCTTCCCAAAATCATTTCTGGAGACAAGCATTATACTTATTCCAAAACCAGGGAAAGACAGAACTGAAACTATGCCAATCTCCCTCATGAACATAGATGCAAAAGTCCTCAAAAAGAATCCTAACAAATAGAATATGCCAAATCATCAAGAAAATCATACACCATGACCAGGTAGGATTCATCCCAGGGATGCAAGGATGGTTCAATATTCAAAAATCTAAAAATGTAATACACTATATTAAAAGACTGAAATCTGAAAAACACATGATCATCTCAAATGATGTAGAAAAAGCTTTTGAGTCCAACAGTCATTCATGTTCAAAGTCCTGCAGAAAATTGGACTAGAAGGCCTCTACCTTAATTTGATAAAAGACATCTATGACAACCAAAGAGCTTGCAAACAGGGAAAAACTGAAATCTTTTACTTTTAGATCTGGTACAAGAGAAGTAGGTCCTCTATCACCCCTTCTATTCAATATAGTTTTGGAATCATTAGTTACAGCCATTAGACAAGAAGGAGAAATAAAAAGAATAAAAATAGGTAAAGACGAAGTTAAATTATCACTGTTTGCAGATGGCAAGATACTTAAATTGGAAGACCCAAAAACTTCACCGAGAAACTACTAGAATTGATACCAAAATTCAGTAGCATAGCAGGATACAAAGTCAACATTCCAAAGTCAATAGTTTTCCTCTACACAGATAACAAGCACACTGAGAGGGAAACTTTAGAAACAATAACTTTTATAATAGCACCGTGGAAAATGAAATACCTTGAAATTCACTTAACCAAGGAAGTCAAAGATCTTTTCATGGAAAATTACAGTATCCTAAGAAAAGAGATTGTAGTGAATTTCAGAAAATGGAAATATATTCCATGCTCCTGGATAGGAAGAACCAACATCATGAAGACAGCTGTACTCCCAAAATTGTTGTACAGATTTATTGCAATCCCTATCCCACTGCAACCAACATACCTCCCAGACCTAGAGAAATTCTTCCTAAAATGTATTTGGAACTAGAATAGCAAAGGTAATCCTGGCCAAGAAAGACAAGGCAGGAGGCATGACAATTCCTGACTTGAAATTATACTACAAAGCTACTGTGATTAAATCAACATATTAATGGCAATGAAATAGACCTGAGGATAAGTGGAATAGATGAAAAATTGCAGAGGCCTCTACGAACACACTCAGCCATCTGATCATTGACAAACAGCCCAATCGCTATTACTGGAAGAAAGATACCCTCTTTAACAAATGGTGCTGGAAAAACTGGCTTTCTATATGCTGAAAACTAAAACTTGACCCAGGTTTATCACCATGCACTAAGCTAAAGTCAAAATGGATTAAAGAGCTAAACATTAAAACAGAAACATTCTATCTCCTGGAAGAGAAAATAGGAACCCTTGAAGACATAGGGGTAAGCAAAGAGTTCATGAGCAAGTCTGTATTGGCACAGGAAACACTTGAAAGAATTAGCAACTGGGATCAACTCTTATTGAGAAGTTTTTGCACGTAAGAAGAAATTATCAACAAAGTGAAAATACAATCCACAAATATTGAAAAAATCTTAATTAATAAGCACTAAGTCAAAGGTCTGCTCTCTAGAATTTATGAAGAACTAAGGTACATCAGGGCCCTCAAATTTAAAGATCCAATCAACAAATGGGCATCTGAGATGAATACACACTTCTTTTTATTTTTTTATTGAAGAACAAATAGCAATGAGAGAGTATAAAATCAAATTAGCATGACAGATTCAATAATTAATACATTGCATCATGTTTTTGTAGTGTTTTTTTGTTGTTGTTGTACAAGGCACAGTGTAATAATCGGATTCTCTTCTGGATGTTTAACAACCTAAGTTTGCAGATCAAAAATTGGAGAAATGGAAGGACTGTAAGGTCAGCCAATATTTTCATCTTAGCCTTTCAAGGTCAGTGAAGACTCAGGACATAGGAGAAACTGTACTGTAACATCTAGTCAATTCAGGAAGGGGGTGAAACAGCCTTGATGCCTTCCTCATGCCCAGCCCTTACCTCTAAACAGCTCTGCCTTGAGCGTCCTCTACACACCCTGGGCCCTCAGCACCATTAAGATTCAGGACAGGCCTCAGGAAGCTTTCTTCAAGGTATAATACAGATAATCTGGATTCAAACAGCCAGTGCAGCCTTTCTTCCCTGCAGAAATACCCTGAGGTTTAGCTTTACTTGCAGAATTTATATTCACCTTCTGATCTTCGGAACTCTGACCAGAATCTCCCAGGAGTATGGCCTCAAGCATTCCACTCATACTCTTTTTACCACTATCCCCAAACCTTCCCTATCTCTTTTCCCATCCCACAATCCATCTTGAAAAGCTCATAAACCACGTGGTCGTGTACAGTCACACCAATGACCCAATTTCTCAGGTATCAAATTCTGTCTCAGGATTGAGAAAAGTAACTAAGAGAAGGGCTCACACTGACCCTGCTATCTGCACCCCAAGCAGAACTGCAGCCTCATTTTTTATAAGGAACATCAGATCTTCCAGAGTTTCACAAGAGTAGCTTTCTTTTTTAGTCTTTTCCCTCGGGCAGTTCAAAAGGGGATGACTTTATCTAAGAAAGGTGACCTTCTTTCCTCTTTTGATTTCCCAGTGGGGCTTTAGATGTGGCCCTTTGGTGTACCTTGTCACAAAGCTGCTGGGAATATGGACTGCCTATAGGAGCTGTATAATGTTCTGCTTGTGCTTTACACATGATTGTTTATTAGTTAGCAAGACCCCTTCTTTCAAGACTGCTTAGTGGTCATTTTAAACAAGAAATGGGGAGCCTGCATAAATGTTTAGCTTTGTGCCTTTTCCTAATACCAGTGCTTAAGTAAGTGGTATGAGCTCTACTTGTTGAACAAATATCCTTGAAGGAAGGGGTTTGGCCTTGGTGACCTGTTGTGAAAACCTCCTGGTGTAGTCTTCTCAAATGAGTGATAAATCTGAACAAAACATTGGAGAAAACAAAACTGTGGGCCAGACAGGCACACTAAACTCTAGCATGCACACATGGAGCTGGGTGGCATGGAAAAGCCCTGTTTAGTCTGGAAAAATCTAGAATGACCCATTATGCACCTGGGTCAGTGTAAGATGCCTGAAAGCTCACAACTGACTGGAAATGTTTCTGAGTGAATGAAACTGGCTGGGAAAACACAGGGGCCACATGCTTCCCCTTCACTTCCCACATCATGGGACACACTAAAGAACTACTTCCAAAGCCATAAGAAACTTCCTCCTCAGTTCCCCATTTTCTGTTATTTTTCTCATCCTCCAGCTCTCTTCCTCTCTCCAACAGCAAAAGTCAAATGTGACATTTCTCTTGGCCTAGTGATTAGCCAACGCGACCCAAAGGACAAGGGCATCCATTGCATCACAGCATGTGCCAGAAAGGGGCCAAGTGCCTGCTAGACCTAGGCTTGGGACACTGAAAAGTTGTTGCACTGATGCTCCAAGGGGTTGGAGGATTTCCATTGTTCATCACCCCAAATACTGAATGCTGTCTTTGTGGGACCTAACCTTATTGGATCAAGGCCATGATGACATATTTTTAGGGTAAAGTATGACTATCAGATCTACAAAAGAATATGTACTATCAGGACAAACCAATGCCATGGCTAGTTATATTAAAATGATGGATTGAAAGTTGAGTTCATTTATTGTGGGTAGTGCTGCGATCTAAAGATAAGTCTAAGTAAGAGAATCAGATCTGCTCCTCCAGGAGACTGAGGTCACACCCTGCCATGAGAAGCACTTATTAGCGGTTCTGCCTGGGGATTTTAATGACCTGGACACTGACAAGAATCATTAGTTTGATAGTTGGTTCAATTAAACAAAGGTGGTAGTGCTGAGAGTTTAATAATGATTGGATCATTTTTTCAGGGATAGGTCAAATCACATATCAGAAGGGCATGCCCAGTGGTTCCTTGCACCAAAGAGAGAGTCCCAGGAATTAGAAATATTTATGTGATATCAGCTCACATGGACAGATATTCACCTCTGGATCCAATGTCATAACAGGGGACTTGAGTTCTAAGTAGTGTTTGTAAGGTTAAAGAAAACTGGGTCTTGCGAGTTGGTCAGAATGTTTTCTGGTCTATCTTAGCAGGTGAACTTCGACAGATCCAGCAGTGCAAGTAAGTGGCATTAAATGTACTTATTGAACAAATATCCTTGAAGGAAGGGGTTTGACCTTGGTGACCTGTTGTGAAGACCTCCTGATGTGGTTTTCTTAAACAAGTGAGAAATCTGAGTAAAACTTTAGAGAAAACAAAAATGTGGGCCAAGCAGGCACACTAAACTCTAGCATGCGCACATTTCCCCATGTGATGGGAGAAAATTGCTAATTAGTTTTGTTCTGGAAAAGAAAGCACAGTGAGGAGACACTACATAATCCAGCAAGAGCCCGTGAGCTGTCTTTCTGCCATGGTTACCCATGGTCTGAATCCCACTGCAAACAAGAGTTCCAAGACAGGTGTCCATGCAAGCTGCACAGGATAAGGGGTTGTAAATGACTCTACTCGTCTCTATCCCAAGTGATCCTGAGGTCTTCTGGAAGAGGAGCCTTGTGTTCCAGGTGACAGGGGTAGATGTCCTCATTTGAGTAGGGTCTTGCTTCAAGTGGTTCAGACAAAGCGGGCTTCATGCTAGAAAGGTGAATCCAGGGCTGAGGAGACAGTTCAGCAGCATAAGCACCTGCATGGCAAGTGCAGAGTCCTGAGTTCCATATACATACATACATACATTATATATATATCTATTTCAGAGTACATGTCCTTCCTTTGTGTGCATTCTAACAAAGAAAGCTGCTTGGGCTTGCCAGGGTTAGTGTGGGCACAGTGGGCAAGTTTGTACACCTGGCAGGTGGTCACTGCTAGTCTTTCCCGTGTAAATCTGATGCCCATTTCCCATATAGCATCTGTTATGGTTTGTGTCTAGTTGTCCTCCCAAAGCCTCATGTAAGTTATGAGGCAGATGTGGCTGGAGGAGCAATGAGTGGCTGGACTGGGGCGGGGCCCGAGGGGTGGAGCCAGAGAGGCAGGAAGCATTAAACTGGGTCGCCTGTGCTTTCTCAGAGATATAGACAGGGTCATCCTGGCCACAGCAGTGCCCCACCTCTCCTCCAATGTGTTGAAACCCCCAGTAACTGTGAACTAAATAAGCCTCTTGTTCCCTCATTTTGAGTGTCTGATATTTGTCCCAGCAATGAGAGAAGAATAATTAAAACAGCATCTCTTCCCATATAGAAAGGACTAGTTTGTTTTGCAAATGCCAATGTAGTCCCCTTCTAACCGCTCCTTTCCGTAATGCCCATTTGTCTTCCTGGGGTTGTGCACAAGTTTTAGTTGTTCCTCAGAACTGAAAATGAGGCTGTGATCTTTAGGGAATGGAAAGCTCACTTTTGCCTCCTTAATGGGCCCTTTGATTTCCCAAGGAGACTCCAGATACATCCCTTTGCTACCCCTGCAGTAAATGACAAAGACCTGCTAAAAGGTGAACTTCTTCTGGAGTTATCAAATTTCTTACTTCTGTTTTCTAAGTGGCCATTTGTTAGTTAGCAATCCCCTTACTTTCCAAGTCACTGCATGAAGAAGAAGAAGGAGGAGGAGGAGGAGGAGGAG
>PVKA01049510.1:0-13192 GCA_004027165.1 Ctenomys sociabilis | reverse complement strand
AAAGAAAATGATTAGTTGGATGAACAAGCAGAAGGAAGAAAGAAAAATCCACAGAGATGCAGTCAGAAAGTTAATTAAATACCTTACATTAATAGCTTTCTGTGTGAAATGTGTGTCTAATCAGAAGGAAAAATCACAATATAAAACATTGCATCATGTATAAAAACAATTCATAAAGTAGTATACAATATTTCCATTGAATACTTGCAAAAGTGTCTTATTAATGTTGACTGAAATGGTGAACATCATAGGAGGCAACAACATTACATATTAAGGGAACATGAAAAATATCTATTGTAAATTTAAATGAACCAAATACATGCACATACAAAATTATAGAACACTTGTATAACCAATTAGGTGAACCACACCTTGGAAAAGACAGTACATTTATACACATAGATTCACCCAACACTATTACAGTGAACATTATATGTTACAAATGATACTTAAAAAGCAACCTGGCTGGGGAGATGGCTCAGTGGAATAAGCGGTTTCCTGACAAGCACAAGGACCTGAGTTCAATCGCTGGTTCTGCCAGAAAAAAAAAAAAAAAAAAAAGCCTAGTGATGCATAAGAACAATCTTCATACATGTGAAGTCATACTACAATGAAGTTTAAAATTAATTGCCAAACACACTACATAAATGGTAAACATGGTAGACATTAAATTACTGTGACAGTGTCATTACATAGTATGACATAGGGCATGCAAAGAATTGTGAAAATAGCACATCCATGTAAGCTAATGATGCTCTTCAAGGTCATAGCAAAAGAATAGCAGCTGAAATTTAAACCTTGCTGAATGATGTAAATTATAAAATCAAAGATAAATGTTGTTGAGAAATAATAGAAAAGATCTAGTGAATTGTAGCATTGATTCTTTATTGTGTTACTGTGCAGATTCCATAGAGTTTCCTTTTCAAGCATTCCGTTCTGGGTACATTTCCAGAGAAATTGATGACATTGTACCATAGACATGTGCACCCATGTGTACTGCAGTACAACTCAAAGCTCGACCTTTGGGCTTCCGCCACAGCAGTTGTTGAAGAACAGTGCCCATAGACCTCTGCTATGTTGTAGTGGCACTCCACAAGGGCCACAAGGTGACTAAAAATGTGAACAAACCGAGGCACAGCCTCTGTTGTTGACACCTCACCAAACACACCACATTAGTGTAGGATACCATCTGAGAGTGGCACTCCATGGAGCAGCTCAAGGTCTCCAAGGACAAATGTGGCCTCAAGTTCTTCAAGAAAAGGATGTGGCACATATTCACACCAAGCGGAAGTGTGAAGAGTTGAGCGAAGTACTGGCCCCCATGAGGAAGGTAGCTGCCAAGAAGGACTGAGCCCCTCTGTAATAAAGCTTGCAGAAAGTTAAAGGAAAGCTAGATCTTGGGAAACAATCCATATGCCTATCAACCAAGGAATGGATTGAAAAGGGTTGTTCGTAATGGACTGTTGCTCAGCCTTAAAGAAGGATAAAGTGAATTTTATAGCTAAATGGATGCAACTTGATTCCATACTCAGAAGTGAAATGTGATGCAAATGTATAGGAATCATATTGTACCCCATTAGAAACTAAAAGGAAATGTGCTCCAACCTGTACAATAAGTGCTATAAAGTGGGAATCAGCTTCAAAATGATAGAAAATGGTTTAAAAATGTGAAGAAAGGAAACAGCAAAAAGAAAATATTAAGATAGTTGTTATTATACCACTAACTGCATTGAAAAGAACTCAGTGCTAGTTTTGTTGCCATTGTATCATTGATTTGGGATTTTAGAGATATTTTTCTATTAAAAGCTAGTTCTTGGGAATAATATAAAATACTCTTTAGATGAGGTAATCCTAAATGCAATATGAGGATTATCATCAAAGATGTAGGAATACAGCACTTGAAACCAAAATGGATTTGAATAAATTGGAGAATATAAAACAAATAGATTAAGTGCAACATTTCATCTAGGTTGTACAAAATCATTGAATATTTCTATAGTACCCAATGCAATTGAGGTAGAAATGAAATACCAATGACCTACACAGATATTAGGACTGTCTGAATTTGGCTCCTAAATTTTACATACAATTCAAGAAAATTTTTATACCATTTCTCTTCAAACTTTAATCTGGTGGAAAGGATAGTAATTTTTCCCCCCATTACACTGCTTTAATGGGTCTCCAAATTCTGTGACAGATTTTTCATCGTTTCCATTAAAAAGTATTGATTTTATTTTACTTTTTTTTCCCCAAGCCAAACTATCCAGCTTTATTAAAGATACTTTTCATATACAATCATGGTATTTCAGGCAGGACACAATCTTTAACAATATACAACAACTTTGAAATTCCCTTCTTAGATGGACTATCAAAAATCAGAAAGCCACTATAAAATCCAATGAAGTCTTCATCTGAGGTTCTGAAGTAGGGAAAGTTTAGAGTGAGGGTTCTCATTTCACATTTAGCATGTTTACCAACTTTTCACAAGCCAACCCTGACTTTCAGGAAATGAAAATGGCAGAATTACCAATCTACAGTCTAAAAAAGGAAATCTATTCTTGTGGGAAACCATCTCAATGTTACTGGCAAGTCCAGATTGCCTAACACAGTGTCAAAATCACTTTTGAGAATCAGATCCCAATGGGTCTCTAGACTTAAAGAGAGTTAAACCTGTGCTGATGGCAGAGGAAAGGAGGACATAAAATGAACTGGGAGCTGTCCTGTACTGCAAGGCATTTATGCCAAGGTGGCCACATGTGTTAACATCAGGGGATCCCCCCTGGAAGCCAAGAGGAAGTCTCAGAACCAGCAGGGAAAGGTGCCTTCCCCACATCGATCCAGCTTTGCAGACATGGTACTACTGACATATGCTCCTTCCCCCAAAACAGCAATGAAGTGTTCTGTGTGCTAACAACATAGCTTAAAAGAAAAGTAAAACAAAATTCTGCATTTTTATAAAACTTGATAAAAAATAGTATTTCAAGCTGTATAGTCACCAGAATTACACAGTTATTAAAAATGCACACACTTCACTTGACATCTCCAGCACCTTCAGCTTTTTGTGCCTGGTGTGTGTTGGCATCTCCATTTTCTGCAGTGTTATTCCCATCCTTGGTGGCATCAGTTTTTCCCTTTATCCCTTTGGGCACCTTCTCTCCCTTCTTTGCAAGGGCCTATTTAGTCTTGAGCTCTGGCTTTGGAGGAGCTACTTTAGCAGACAACCTTGCAGATTTCTGTGGTTCATCCTTCACCTTCCCTTTATCACCTTTGCCATCCCTTTCAGTCTTTCTCTTGGGCATGGTGATGATGTTGGCAGGTCACAGGTGCTAGAGACGAGATGCAGCGGTGTGCAGCTTTAGGTGCCCCGTGGGTGGTCCTTGATTCTTCACACTGTTCTCCATCTGGGCCTGAAATTTTCACTCTTTTTTTTTTTTTTTTTTTTTTTTTTTTTTTTTTTTTTTTTGTGGTACCGATGATTGCACTGAGGACTTTGTGCTTGCTAGGTAAGCAATTATTCTACTGAGCTATCTCACCACCCCCCCAGTATTGATTCTAAAGACTAATACATTAGGGCCGGCCAAATAGCTCAGTGGATTAAATCACCTACAAGTAGGTGCAGGGACTTTGGGTTCAATCCCTGGGCCAGCTGTGCCATCCCTGCCCCAAAGGCACATGAGATAGCAATTGAGACTGGCATGGTTCCGTTTACCTATAATCCCTGCTCTTGGGAGGTTGTAAACAGGAGAATCACTATGAGTCCAATCTGATAGACCCTGAACACCCTGTAGACCCCTAAAATACAAAAAGAAAATACATATATTAAATAAAAACTAATGATGTAAAAACTACCACACATAGCCACACAGAAGGGCCACAAAACATTTCCTTCTGAATGTTGTATGATGCATTGTTATCATTAACCAGTCTTTCATTATTAAACTTAAATGGCCAATTGGGAGAAACAGTTCTCATCCCTGTTTTCCACCAATGATTAAGACTTCTGTGGCAGGTGGCAAGGATAGTATTCATTTAGCCTTCGGAGATTTGTGGGCAGACTCGGTGACCTTGCCACTTCCAGCAGCCTTGTCCACAGCAACTTTCTGTCTCATCACACAACAGCAAAATGACCCAGACATGGGCAGTCAGAGAAGCGCTCATCGCACATGGGCTTGCCTGGAGCCATGTCAGCAAAGGCTAGGTCACCAGATTTCAGAAATTTGGACCCAACTTTCAGTTTAGCAGACCAGGGACTAATCATTTCTTTCAGTTCAGCACACTTGCTAGCGGTGTGAACTGTGTGACAGTCTTGCACGGGCAAAGTCAGCATTGATCTGGCCCAGATGGTTGAGGATAATCACCTGAGAAATGAAACCAGCTGCTTTCATCGGTGGGTCTTTTTTTGCTGTCACTGGCAACATTGCTGTGCCAGGTATCTTTGACAGATATGGTCTTGTTGAAGCCCACATTATCACCAGAAAGAGCTTCACTCAAAGTGTCATGGTGTTGGGGCCATGGAGATGGCTCAGTGGAATATGTGCTTTCCTAGCAAGTACAAAGGCCTTAGGTCAATCCACGGTTCCGCCAAGAGAAAAAAAGTGTCATGGTGGTGGTTTTCAACAGACTTAGCTTCAGTTGTGACATTCACTGGAACAAAGGTGACCACCATGGCAGCTTTGAGAACACATGAATCTCCACTCATTCCACAGGGACAGTGGCAATACCATCAATTTTGTAGATATCCTGGAGGGGCAGCCGCAAAAGCTGGTCAGTTGGTCAAGTAGGTGGGAGGATGCAATGGAAAGCTTCAAGTAGTCTGGTTCCACTGCAGTTATCTTTGCAAGTGACCTTCCATTCTTTGAACCAAGGCCTGTTTATCATGTGTTGATACACACAATGATAATATTCATCAAAGGAGATTTGCACATTTACATGACCTACCTTAATTGCTCTTCCCCCAGTTGCTTCCCTTCAACTTTCTCCTTTGCAGAAGCTTTGTTTTCAGACTTTCCTTCTATTCTCTTTTTCTTTCTTCCCTTCTTCCTCCCCCTCTTTATTTCCCTTCCCATTTGAACATTGTCTTCCTTTTTCCCGACTGAAATCCATATTTACAGCAATTTCCACTAAAAATACCAATGGGATCCGAGATATAAAATCTTGAAATCTTCTTTCTCGCTCCCCGACCATCTTGACGGCTGCTCCTGGTTGAGGGCCGTCCACACCTAAGATGGTGGCCGCAAAGAAGACGAAAAAATCTCTGGAGTCCATCAACTCTAGGCTCCAACTTGTTATGAAAAGTGGAAAATACGTGCTGGGGTACGAGCAGACGCTGAAGATCATCAGACAGGGCAAAGCGAAATTGGTCATCCTTGCCAACAACTGCCCAGCCTTGAGGAAATCTGAGATAGAGTACTATGCCATGTTGGCCAAAACTGGTGTCTACTACTGCAGCAGCAGTAATATTGAACTGGGCACAACATGTGGAAAATACTACAGAGTATGCATACTGGCAATCATTGATCCAGGTAATTCTGATTATCATTAGAAGCATGCCAGAACAGAGTGGTGAAAAATAAACCAAGCAGAATTTTTCATTAATAAAACCTGCCACAGCTTGTTTTTAAAAAAATAAAATAAATTAAAATGTTAAAATTCATGATGAACTACAAAAGTGTATTCTACTAAAATAGGCATCACAGTCATAAGTTAAAACAGAAAACAGTCGTGGATTAATGTGAAGTTTACAAGTCAGCCCCATGGAAAGTTGTAAAAAGTGTGCTGAGACTTGGATTACTTTTATCGCAGCTACTTGTGAGAATTCCCTTTATACTAATGCTGAAGGTTAAAACTATAGGTCCATAAGGCCCGGTCCAATAGCTCAGCAGATTAAAGCTCCTCCTTAGGCAGAGCCCAATAGCCCCGAGTTTTGATCCCCTGCATGTAGTGCTGGCCCTTCCCACAGGGCATACAGAGATGTTGATTGAGATTGGGCGAGATGGAGCATACCTGTATTCCCAGCACTTAGGCTGAAAATGGACCAATCACAAGTCTGATATGCATAGTCAGACCCTTTACCAAATAAATAAAAATAGGTATATGTAGAAACACTTGGTGGCATGTATTTCTTTGGCAAGTGCAAGGTCCTAAGTTAGATCCTCAGTACCAAAACAAGAAAAAGATGTAGGCCTGTTTTTCTCACTCCATACTCTAAATGAAAAAGAGTGCCAGGTGTGGTAGTGCAGCCTGTAATCCCAGCTCTTGGAACTGAGGCAGGAGGGCCTTTGCAAATATGAGGCCAGCCTAGCTACAAAGTGAGCTGTAGGCCAACCTGTACTGTACAGTGAGACCCTGTCTATTGTTGGTAATTCATTGTGCTTCTGAGCTATATTCCTTGTCCCAAATGTATAAATATTCACAAATGCAGTCTAATATAAACTCAAAAGCAAATGTAGAGAATGAATAGGATTCAAAGTGCATATGAAGTAAAATCTGAATATATCCAATTGAAAAGGTTTTGCACAGCAGAAAACTGGAGAAAGATTAGAATGGAAGTGAATACATGCATCTCTTCAATAATTTAGACACTTCCCAAAATAATATGCCTCATTAAAAATGCTTGAATAAAATGTTCTTATTCCAGGAGGAATGACGATTCTCAAGAAATCTAATATAAATCCTGATGAGGTTGGAGGGAATAAAGAACAAACTGTTCTGTACAGTTTATAAGGTTATGAGCTAATCCAGTCACCAATATGGCAATTGTTTCCACAACTGAAGAAATTGTATTCAATCCCAGTTTTACCTCTAAGTGTCTGGAAAGAGTTAGACATTTCTGTGGCACATTTCTTTTTGTGTTTAGAATAGCACGTAACAAAAGTGCATACTGCAAATATGTAATCCTGAAAATATTTGAAGGAAGAGGGATCAAGCAGCACACAACTAGCCATATTATGGAAGCCAAGGATTAAGTTGATTTATTTGGGTCAAAATATCATTACAAGTTATTTACCTTTTAAGATCCTTCTTTTGAGCAGGCCTATTTTCTAATGGTTTAATCTGGTTCTGCTGTCATTAATTGATAAACCCACTTGTTGTATGTCCCCATCATGAGTCATCTTTCACAAACATGAAATTTACTGGGGACATTTTATATCTTCAACCATAATAAAATTCAAAATTGTGTAAAGCATTTTGATGCCCATGTAGAGGGAAGATAATACAGTCTGTTGAGAAATGCAGTATTTTTGGTTTTTTGTTTTTTGCCTAATAAGTCCCTAAACATTTGTGCTGTGGACTTTTACAAGCATTCTGCCCAATACAGTTTGTTGGATACAAATAAATCCATAAACATGTTTGCAACAGAAACTAGAAAATGTTGATGGGCCTTTTTAATTATTGAGAACTGATCATTTAAGATCTGTTACATTTTTGAGGCAAACATTAAATCTAGTTCCATGTCTTTCATCCTCACGTACGTGTGGCAATTTGTGAATTCCAGTGGGCTTGTATGGTTCCACCCTTATAGATCGTTATAGCTCCCCCAGCTTCTGTTTAAGGCTAGCTTTGCTCCCTTGTCCACCGTTCTCCAAAATTCTGGGGTTTGTGCTATACCTTCAGTTTTCTGCTCACCTTTACACACTGCTCTCTTGTGGACACACTGCCTGGACATCCAGGCCTTCTGAGATTTTGGTGGAACTCATTTCTGTGCCCACAACTCTTGCATTCTGCATGTACCTAAAACTGGCACCACATGAATAAGGCAAAGCTATGTTTCCAGCTGTAGCAGTAGCCAAACTTCTGTTTTGGCTACAGAGGTCAAGTGTTCATATTGCTGAACACTTAGAATGTATCCCAGAGTAACGGAGTACCTACATTCTCACCATTGTGACCATAGTCCTCTGGCTTTAAGTAGATTATTTCACCTTTGCAAACTTGCAAAGGCTGAAATATTGCTATTTCTGGCAATGTCCTAATTCTATCTTTGCAGTTGTTTGAAATAGTTGGCTCATTCTTTGTAGTCTTTGGAGACCAATTTCTCCTATGTTCCAATCTTGCAAGGCACAACTTTAATGGAGGTTTCTTCCTGGCCAAAATGAAACTACATCATTCTTTTGGACTCTAGATTATTTATTTATTTGTTGGTTTATTTATTTATTTAGTGGAACCGGGGATTGAACTCAGGCCCTTGTGCTTGCCAGGGAAGCACTTACTCCCCTGAGCCATCTCCCCCAGCTATTTAAATAGAAATCTTGCTGAAAGTCTGAAACAGTAGCAGTGCCACCACCTGAACGTGAGACTTATTTTATATTGGCTTGAAGATGCTATAAATCATCATGGGGAAAACATTTATCAAATTAAAGGCAGTCACTTCAGAAATAAACAAAAAACCAAAACAACAACAAAAAACCAAACATGAAACTTAAAATTTCTTCTATTAGTCCAAACAGCATATTTAATCTCAGTCTTAGCCCAAGCCTCTGGACAAAATGGAAGCAAACTTTCCCAGCTATATCATATCATCTGGTGCAGAGCAGAGACAGGGAACTTATTTCTGTCCCTTATATCTTGTTCTGTCTACATACAGTTAAGATGGTGGCAGTTACACCCAAGACAGAGTACTCTTAAGTCTACCATAGCTATGCCAAACCAGTTAACTAACCTAGTAGTCACACTTTTCATTCCCAGAATCACAGTCTAGATCAATTTCTGAAAAGCACCTGTGATTGCATGAGCCTTTTAATGTTTTGTTGTTGTTTTGGGGGGGATTACACTGTCTTGCTATGCAGCTCAAACTCATAATGATCCTCCGTCTCAACCTCCACAGCACTGGGATTACAGGTGTCTGTCACTGTGCTTGCTTTGGGTGGCCACTCTGTCTCGGGACTGACATGGTATGTGGTGCCAGGGTTCAAACGTGATTCATAGGCAGGTGCTTAGACCTCTGAGCTATCTCCCCAGCCCACATTATTGATTTTTGAGACAGGGTTTATTATACAGTTCAGGGACATCTACATCCAAGCCTTAATAACCTCAGAACATCTACTGTATCAAACCCCATAACACTGAAAACCATAGTACTGAGAGTACATGATGACATGCTTCATGTGTTTTAGCAATAGTCAGTTTATAGTTATATTGTAACAGTGGATCAGAAATTATACACACACACACACACACACACACAGAGTCATTAACCATGTTAGTGGGTATTTTAATAATAAAGGATACAAAGTAAATGAAATGTATAAAGGATAAGGAAATGCTCTAAATTTTAGAAATTTTTAGAATAAATCCTCAAATGAGGGCTGGAGAGATGGCTCAGTAGATTAAGCCCTTGCCAGGGAAATGCTTATTCTACTGAGCTGTCTCCCTGCCTCCCAGAAAGTAAAATTGTAAAATTCCATTTGTAATTTAACAAAATGAAGTATGTAGGACAATATTAAATAAAATAGATACAATATATATTACATGTGGGAATATTACAATGTTGGTAAAATATAAAGTGATATGCTATGCCTCTTAAATGAGCAATCTTATTATGATAGGGATGGTAATCCTTTTTATGATTCTCCCATGGATTTAATGCAGTGTGTGAAGGCTCGTAGCACCTAAAAAATTTTTTTGAAAAAATGAGAAGTCACAATACTTTAGGAAGAAGCCTCCTATCCAGTATTAAGGCTTATTGTATAATATACATGTGAGAAATTCTAGAACCTAATAATATTATAACATTTGACATGAAGCACTTAGAATAGGAAAAATTAGTAAATTTGACCTCTCACAATTCAAAGCTTTTTGTCTGCAAACAATCCTGTTAAAATGTTTTGTTTAAAAGGGCAGGTCATATAGCTCATAAAAGCTCCTGATTAGGCATACACATTGGCTGGGGTTTGATCCTTGCTGTGCTGTGCCAGCCCCACTCCTGGGGCGCATTGAGATGATTGAGAGTGGGTGTGGTGGTGCACACCTGTAATTGCAGATATTGGGAGGTTGAACAGTGGTGGATTACTACAAGTCTGATCTATTTAGTGAGACCCTGTAGATCCTGTCCTAAAGTACAAAAAAATTTTTCTTTAAAAATAAAAAACCTACTAATATCACAAATATTTGCAAATCACAAGTCATACAAATGAGTATTATGTAAAATAACAGACCTGAATATTGTAAAACAACTTATAAATGGATAAAATACATAAATACTATGAATCCTTCACTAAAAAAGCACAGAAAATATATTCAACATCATTAATCCTTTGGAAAGTACAAATTAACTTTGCAATGAATCATTCCATTGACAAAACCAGATGGCTAAAATCAACGTAGAGACATAATAATGGTACAGATGTGGAAAAATGATATGGCTGATAGATAGACATGTTCTGAAAGTTTAGGCTGCATATAAACATTACAA
This sequence comes from Ctenomys sociabilis, assembly GCA_004027165.1. Taxonomy (NCBI): domain Eukaryota; kingdom Metazoa; phylum Chordata; class Mammalia; order Rodentia; family Ctenomyidae; genus Ctenomys; species Ctenomys sociabilis. Next base: position 2,784 of record PVKA01049510.1, on the reverse strand, counting down.
GGAAAATCTAAATAATTTGTACCTGTGTCAATATCTTTTGAAATTGTACTTTTCAAAAATCAGTTATTTTCTTGTAGTTTGGCTATTCTGGGAAAATATTACAAAATAAATGTGATTTACATTCTGAAAAGGAAAAAGTTTAACAGAAAATATTACAGTTGAACATACACAGCAATGAGCTCTTGGTTATGATAGATAATAAATAAAAATTTTAGGCAAGCACTGCACTGTCTTCTCTGGAAAGTTCAAGGCCTGGAGTTTGATTCTTGTTGCCAAAAAGAAAAAAGTTCCACAAGAATCAAAATTTCTGGGGCTGTGGCTCAGTAGAATAAGTGGTTTCCTGGCAAATGCAAGGGGGTGAGTTCAATCCCTGGTTCTGCAAAAAACAAACAAATAAACAAACCAGTATTTCTGTTACTGTGGAAATCTGTATGTATAGAGGCTTTATAAAATTTGGTGCAGAGGTAACATTTGACTCAGTATTCCTCTTGTGGGTATCTTCCTAGAATTAAAGATATTACACCAAAGCAATATATGTGGGTCCATGTTTATAGCACCACAGTTTGTAAGAGCTAACTCTTGGAAATAAGCCAATTCCCATCAATTGAGGTATGGACAAAAATATTTGTATATAAAGGAGTACTTCTCAGCCCTAAAGAAGGATAACCTCAAGATTTTTTCAGGTATGTATCTTGAACTCATAGTGATCCTCCTGTCATAGCCTCCTCAGCACTGGGATTATGGGTATGCACAGGGATTATTGTGCAGATTACTTGAGGTTTATGGGTAATTGAATAGAGAACCTGTTCAAAAGTGAAATGAATCAGACTGATATGTGTAAACATATTGTGTCCCTGATGTGAGAAACTTAAAGCACAAGTACATTCAAAAATACACAGTAGAGGTGGCGGTGTGTCTGGAGTTCCCACAGATTTGTTTCTTGCTTCATCAGTGTTTGGATGGAACAGATCTGAGGTCTCCCTCTTTCATCTTCCCATCCACCTTCCAGGTACAAATTTTGGGACCAACTTCTTGCCTATCTCTATCCAGGACAAAGACAACACCGTCCTTTTGTGGGTAGCTCCTTATTGCTGATCAGCCATGACCTCTCAGATTTGTAAGAATTATTCCACCGAGGTGGAGGCTGCTGTCAACCACTTGGTGAACCTGCACCTGCAGGCCTCCTACACCTACTTCTCTCTGGGCTACTACTTTGACCAAGATGATGTGGTTCTGGAGGGCGTGGGGCATTTCTTACGTGAGCTGGCCAAGGAGAAATGTGAGGGTACTGAGCATCTCCTGAAGATGCAAAACCGGCGTGGTGGCCATGTACTCTTTGAAGATGTGCAGAAGCCATCTGAAGGTGAGTGGGGTAAAACCATGGATGCCAGGGAAGCTGCCCTGGCCCTGGAGAAGAACCTAAACCAAGGTCTTCTGGACCTTCATGCCTTGGGTTCTGCCGAGACCAACCCCCCATATTTGTGATTTCCTGGAGAACCACTTCCTAGATGAGGAGGTGAAGCTCATCAAGAAGATAGGTGACTGCCTCACCACCCTCTGCAGGCTGGCAGGCCCCCAGGCTGGGCTGGGCGAGTACCTCTGTTTTTGTGTTTTTTTTTTTCGGGGGTGGACAGAACCAGGTATTGAACTCAGGCCCTTGCACTTGCCAGGGAAGTGCTTATCCCACTGAGCCATCTCCCCGGCCCACAAGTACCTCTTTGAAAGGCCCACTCTTAAGCACGACTAGGAGGTTAGAACCTAGTAGTCTCTGAGGGGCTCCTGCATCATCTGGCATCAGGGCTTTGGCCTAACCCTCTCCCTCCAGCCACTAGGCAACCTTCTGGAGCCCCCTCCCAAATCTTGGACCAAAAGAAAATAAATCCTTTTGCAGCAAAAAAATAAAATACACAGTAGATACTGTTAAATGATAAAAAGATTATAAACCAAAAAGGAATTAGGCTGGTTGTAATTTAAAATGGCAATAGGAAAAAGAAAAAAAATGCAAGTCAGTCTTTGTTAACCTCTCTTAGTTCATTAAAAAGAAAGGTTTGAGAGTGGGTAAAATAGTTCAGCAGACTAAGCATTCCTGCTTAGGCAAGTGCAGGGCCTGGGGTTTGATCCCTGGCACTACATGCCTTCCAGGCCTTACTCCTGGGCATGCTGTTCAGGCCACCCAGTCCAGGGATGGTAGGGCATGCATATAATCGCAGTGCTGGGAGTTTGAAAACAGAATCAGTACAAGTCTTGGTACCAGGTACCAGGGATTGAACTCCAGACCCTGTGCTTACCCGGCAAGTGCTTATTCTTCTGAGCTATCTCCCTGGCTCCAGTACAAGTCTTAGCTGCATAGTGAGTCCTTGCACAAAATACATGAAAAAAAAGGGAAGGTTTTTGCAAATGTCAAGCAGAGAAATTTTTGTGCCCATATCATAAAGTATTTGAATTACATGCTTATACATATTCATATATGTAATGATGTGATATTTATAAATTTACTGTATGTCAAATCTATATAACATGATATATAGTAGAACATTAAAGCAAGTATTTTAAAAGGTAGTTAAATCTTATAGGTAATATACAAAATGTACTTCAACATTTTTGTAGTATGGCACAACATGTTTTACAAAATATGTTAGATCATGGTATGGTGGTGCATATCTGTATTGCTGGCATTTGGTAGGCTGAGGCAGGAGGATTACAGTGAGTTCAAGGGTCACCTGGGCTACACAGTGAGTGCAGTGCCAGCCTGAACTACATGGTAAGACCCTGTCTTAAAAAAAA
>PVKA01049509.1:0-13194 GCA_004027165.1 Ctenomys sociabilis | reverse complement strand
GTAAGCAAGCATGGCTACGTGAGGAACGAGGAGTGTTGAACAATCGCGGGGTGGGGGTTGACTCACAGGTGTGGCATAGGGGCCGAATGCGATTAGGAGAGGCGCAACATGTAGGGGGCGGCCCGAGGGCCACTATAATCTTATCTATGTTGTAAGGCACGTAGGGACCGGGGGCTTTAAACAGGATGTAACTTATCTTGCACAACAGGAAATATTTTTGTCAAGGGGAAGCAAAGGGAACAAATGAGGCTGGGGAGGGGGCTGCCAAAGTCAGTAGCAAGAGGCCAGGTTATAACACGCACATGAATCCTCTTGGCAAGTATTTTGCCCTTAACTTGCTTGTTTACCTCAATGCCAACAGCATGCTGGGTAACGTTGTAGACTTCCCATTTTGCCATGGTGACATTTGTGAGACACTCCTTTTTGCACAGTACCCATTCCTTTGATGTCTACAATATCACCCTTTTTGTAGATTCGCATATATATGACCAAAGGAACAGCCCCATGTTTTCTAAAAGACCTGGAGAACATATACCAGGCTCCCCTCCTCTTGCCCTTTGTGTTAGTCATTTTGGCAAATTACTGGGAGGTAGTGATTCTGGCTGAAAGGTCCCTTTAATATTTTTATCTACTGAATTACTTTTTAAATTTTTATTACTTTTTTTTTCTTAAGATATGGTCTCACTTTGTAGTGCAGGTCGGTGGTGAACATACTGTGTAGCACAGGCAGGCCTTGAATTCATAGTGATCCTCCTGCCTCAGCCTCCCAAATGTTGAAATTACAGGTATGTGCATCACAGCTGGCTTTAAATTATATTTTAAAAATATAAATTATGATATATCTAAAAGAAATAGAGCCCATTACCTATTTTTGTTCCTTAATATATTGCACTCAAATGCCTAGTTTAATGAGTTTTTCCCTAGGGTAAGACCTAGAAATAATGGGGAAGGATGAAAAAAGAGAGCAGGCTGGTCAGTGGGGGCAGGTGGGTGCTTACTGTGAAAGCACCCGGAGTCGCACACCACACACACCCGTCAGTGCCCAGGCACAGTCCTGCTTTTTCAAGTCTGAATCAACTTGGAGAGGTAAGAAAGGGACTGAATATGATGGAGTTAGGGTCAGCAGGTGCCCTCCCTCTTTTTTTCTGATTTTCCTGACAGAGAGAAAACAAAATGAAAAATACCCATAATCATGTCAAACAGTGATAAGCAGTGTTCATGTCTTGGTATGAAAGCCTTTACACATTTTCAAGTGTGGTAGAAACATGCAGGTATGTTCATTCGTGTGTGTGTGTGTGTGTGTGTGTGTCCTTTTTTTTGAGACAGGATCTCACTATGTAACCCAGGTTGGTCTCACACTGGCAGCAATCCTCCTGCATCATCCACCTGAGTGCTGGGTTTACAGGTGTGTGCTCCCAGCCCTGGCTGCTTATGTGTTTTATATGCAAAAGTATTGCATATGAAGGGGTGCCCTGCAGTACATGATTTTAAGAAAGCTCTTTTCCCTAGGAGGCTAGGGGCCTGACTGAGTATGTAGGAATGCAGGCCTTGGCCTTTTCTGAACTTTGGGGTGCAGAAACAACAGAACTATACTAACTTCTCTACTTCAAAGTTTGTGTTGGCACCCTAACATTCAGTGGGACCATATTTAGAGATGGGGCTTAGAAGGATGTAATTAGTATTAGCTTGGTCAGTCCCTACTCCTATTAAACTGGTGACCCTATAGAAAGGGAAAGATCTGGACACGGTAGCACATGCCTGTGATCTCAGCACCAGGGAGGCTGAGGCAGGAGGACTGCCACAAAATTGGGCTACATAGTGAGTGCAACACCAGTCTGAGCTATGTAGTGAGACCCCTGTCTGATAAATAAATGAATAAATAACTAAATAAGTAAGGAAGAGACACTGGAGCTGTCACCTTTGTATGTACACAGAAAAGGTGCCATATAAGGACACAGAGAGAAGATGGCACCTACAGTCCAGGAGGAAAGGCCTCAAGGAAACAACCCTGGCGTCCCCTGATCATCTGTTTAAGGCCTCCATCCTGTGGTCCTGTGTCACTGCAGCCTGCAAGGACTCCTGCACCCTCCTGAGAGGCCCTGGCTCCCGCTTCCAGTTCTCCATGCTGCCCAACCACAGCACAGTAGCTCTGCCCTGACAGCGTGCCCTGGCCTCATGAGCTGAGTTTTCACTCATTCAGAAACCAGGGGCGCTGCAACCCAGCTGCCCAAGACCTTGTCTAATGCTGATTTTGAAGAAGTTGGGGCCAAGAGCTTTGGGACTTTTTCCCCCTCATTGTCCTTGAGAAGTTAGATTCAGTTTCCTCACCTCTTCCAGGGACAGGAGGGAGAGAGGTCATTGAAAGGGAAACACAGTTTATGGCCCAGATTGCAGCAAAGGCACACCACAGAGCACACCATTCCCTATAATCCCTGGATGGAGTCTTGGAGGCCATAGCTGAGTGCCATAGCTGGGCGGTGTATGCCACAGACCTTGGCTCTCCCACAGTCCTGGAGATCAGTGGAGGAGCTGATTCAGCTCCCGATGAGGGCCCCCTTCACCGCTTGCAGCGACTGCCTTCTCCTGCATCTCCAAGTGCAGTGAGTGCCAGTGAGCAGGCTCTGCTGCCGTATCAAGGCACTGTTCCTACCATGAGAGCCCCCACTTTTGAAGTGTTGTGGGGGAGCTCAGTCTATTTTACAGTGGGAGAATGACTACAGGAGGGAAAGGAAGGGAAGATGAGTGTGAAGCCAGAGTGGAAGGGTCTCTCAGAGCACTTCTGCTATTACCCAGAACAGACCAGTGGAGGCCGTGTGCTGACATAAGCCAGGAGACCAAGCCAAAGACTCAAGGCTTGAGTCTGAGAGCCTCATTTGCTTCTTCTTCTAGGAACCCTCCTGGCCCACTGCAGTTGTTCTCCTCTCACCCTCCCAGCTGTGCCCATGTGCAGAAGTATGTACCTCACATGCCACTTGAAGTCTTGGCTGCAGCAGAGTGAGGCTAGACTTATCCAGCTGGGGTTCCTACGGAGAAGTGGGGTTACATGGGACCAGAGCAGGGCAGGAGAGGTGCAAGGGCTCAGATCAGGAGTTTCAGCAGATGAAACAGACCCCACTCTGCTTGGGCTTCCCCCATATCAGCCCCTGCTTGGGCTGTCTGATTCTTTCTACTTCCATGGTATTCTTTACCCTCTAGGCCAATTGGGACAAGGGTGAGATGAAAAGGCATGTAGTGGGAGATGGAAGAAGGGCTGGGAGGAGGCCCGAGCCAAGAGAAAGCAGGATTTGGCTTTTGCAATGTGAGGGGGAAAAGAAGTGCCACTAGGTAGAGGTATTTGTGTATGTGGAAGAAGGTGAAGATATCGAAAACACTAGAAGAGCACAGGAAGGGGAGGGCCACTATGTTCAACCTTCAGCTTCTTCCTATTCCCAGTTTTATCTGGTGATTGTGGCAGGAAAATAAAGTTAACAACTGCAACACAAGTAACAATATGGCTGTCACTTATCGAGCAATTAGAAGTTATCTTCTTATTTAATCTTGGCAAAATCTTCATGGATAGGTTGTTATTATCATTATTTTTAATTTATTTTTATTTTATTTTGTTGAAGTACAAATATCAATGAGACAGTTTGGTTGTTATTATTATCTTCAATCATCACAAGGGACAAGAAGTGTTTCCAGAGAAGTTAAGGAGCTGGGCCAGGGTTGTAAGTGCTGGGCTCAGGATTGGGTTCATGTCCAATGCATTGCAGAGCTTGTGCCCTTATGTACCCCATGCTGTGATGGACACAGCCTTCCCTGGAGATTCGACAGGGACTGTGCGGGTCTGGAGGACAGAAGGATCCTTCCTGCTGGTCCCAGTAAAAGTACATGAAGAAGAGACTGTTCACAGTGGGAGGGAAGTTGGTCTGGACAACCTGCGGGCTCCCTGTGAGCTCTCAGAGGCGGGGAGGCCACAATAATATCTTTGTTTTGCAGCCACTGAGGCTCACTGTAGTTAGGCAGCTCGCTGCAGGCTAGCGTATGGACATCTCAAGCCCTCTCTTTTCTTCAGTACCTTGGAGAGCTCCATGGCTTGGCATTCAGGGTCAGCACCACCCAGTTTTTAGACCATTGCAAGTGTCTCCCACCACAGACTGAAGCGGAGGCATGGAATGATGGTGCTCAGGAGCTCTGGGCTGTGCATGGAGGGAGGAACGTGAGACTACCCAGGAGTAGGGACAGTGTTCCAGGGGTGAAGATGATGACCTTCTGGGGGCTCAGGGGAGTCGTAAGGAAAGCATTGATGTGAATGAGGTGTTGGGGGGAAGAGAGAGGAAGAACAGACCTCCAAGAATATGCTCAGAATACCACAGAAGTAGAAAAAGAAGTGAAGTAATAATTTTAGCTTGCATTTTTTAAAAGGACTGAGATGGACTCGTAGGTAAGGACCCTTTGTAAGCACATTACATTAAACATTCCCAGCTATTCATTGCACTTACTTAACACCTAAGCAATGTGACATAGTTTTCAAGAAAAGGCAACAAAAAAGAAAGTGAACATCGAGGAGGTGAAGCTTCCCCTGGAGGGGAGTTTGATGAATCAATGTTGGGAAATTCCTTTGATGAAGCAGCTGTCCTTGCAGCTCTCCTTTTTGTTTAATTTTTGGTCTGCAAACTTAGGTTGTTAACCCTTCAGGAGAGAAACTTATTATTACTCTACAACCTGTGCAGTTGGGTTCAATTGTTAAAAGGGCTGCAGTCCAGCCCAGTGGTAGGGTACTTCTTAGCATATTTGTGATCCTGGGTTCAAGCCCTGGCTCTGCAAAGAAGAATGTCTTTCTTCACTAACATGTGCTTTTGTTTGATTTGAAACATTTCATTTTTCAGAACAATTTTAGCAAACAAATATTAGTGCTTGAATTATTGATATTAAATATGTTTTTCATAGATTTTTTAAATAAGGAGAACATAAAGGCAAGAGATGAAAGGCAGTTGACCCTGGATAGGTCTGAGTTTTGTTATTTCTCTCTGTGTTTACACAAAAGCTCAGCCACTAGTAGAAGCAGTAATCAAACCCACATTCACCAGCTCACAGGGGTCAGCTTGGCTTGTCCTCGTCCACGGAGGCACCATGATGGAGGGACCTGCAATCGGAATGGTTTCAGAGTGACTTTGTAGCATGACCTTGGAAACAACCCAAACATCCATCACTCAAGGGACGGATAAAAAGGATGCGGCATTTTTATACAGTGGAATATTACTCAGCTGCAAAAATAATGAACTCAAGGCTTTTATAGATACATGGATGCAACTCAAGATCATATTCCTAAGTAAGATAAATCAGACTCGCATGTATAAATGTATTACCTTGCTAGTGTGAGAACCTGAAAGAGTAGATAAAATTTGAAAGTTATAATAGATACTATGAAAGGGAAAAAAAAAATCTGCTCAAAGGGAAGGGACAGAGGGAAGATTATATATATATATATTGTCTTGGATAATTGTACAGCTAATTTCTGTTGGTCTATTGAGAGGGGCAGTTATTTTTTTCCTCTCCTTTTTAATTTTTTATAATATTTTTGACCAGTTTTGCATATTTATATCTGCTAATCTGAATAACTAATTTGAAGACAACAATATGCAATATAACCACTATTGTTGGATTCTTATTACTTGTCTAGTGAAATTCCATATCATTTCTTTTTCTTCTTTTTTAAAAATTTTATGAAAAAAATTATGGATTTGGTTCAGGGTCTCACTACACAGCTCGGACTTGTAGTGATACTCCTGTTTCAGCCTCCCTGGCCCTGGGATTACAGGCATGTGCCACCATGCCTGGACTCGGTGGCTGCTCTATGGGCCTGGGATGAGGCTGGCACAGTGTACTGGGGATCAAAACCCTGAGTCCTTGTGCTTGCCTAGGCAGACACTTAGACAGTTGAGTTATCTCCATGGCTCTGTATCATTTCCAAACTTTTAAACTCTTTTTTATTCTCTTTAAAAAATAGTAATAAAAAAACTTGATTGCACACACCTAGGTCACTACCTCACACACAGTCAACTTCCCATGCCTCACATCACCTTTCTCCTTTATCTCCCACACATCCCCCGTCCTGTTCTTGGGAAGGTGAGTTTGAGGTTAGGCCTCCTACTTCCATGCTTGATTGCCTTGTGAATAATCCCTGGGAATAATCATCCCCTCTGCAAAGCTCTTTGCTTTAGTGATTGAATACCATGTGGCAGGGAAAGCGGACCTGCGTTGGTAACAAGTAGCCCTGGTAGCTTGTCTGTAGTGTCTTTGTATATCAGAATGTCCAAGAGCAAGAGTGCACCCCAACCACAGACTTGGGCAGTAGTTCATGAATTGTACCAGGCATACAGGATGCTAATAGTGAGGAAGGCTGCGTGGGGACAGAAGATGTATTAGACACCTTTGTACTTTCCACTCAGTTTTTCTGTGAACTCAAAACTGCTTCAAAAATAGTCTACACACACATATAAACACATACCAAACCCTGGTATTGTTGGCCAGTGCAAGGTCCTGAGTTTGATCCCCAGAACCAAAACAAACAAACAAGCCCATGCTACTGTAGACAATTAAAAAATAACAAAAACCATCATGAATTAAAAGTTCAAATAACCAGTGATCTACTAAACTAAGTTGGTCAATATGGATGAATATATATTTTTTTCCAAGTGTGATGGGCCTATTTTATTTTACTCTGATACAAAACTAAAGATTCCACTATATAGCACAGAGGCCAATATATTAAAACATCATGAAAAAATGGTGTGGGACATGCAAGACACAATGTATAAACCAGGGGGTCAGGTCATTTCCTTTAACATGACACTACATGGTTGCTGAGGAACATACTTAAATAAGACTGAAGAATTCAAATGGATGTGGCACAAACATGACAATTTCCAGGTCTGCCTTCAAGAAACACCTGGAGGATGGACTTGCAATCTCTTCAATTCAGTGTGGGAGGATTACAATTCTTTGGAAGAATAAAAGGTTCACGCTTTTAAAATTTCACAGAATTTTAAGGCCAAAACATAGTGGGTTCATTTCTCTTCACTTGCAGGGATAAATCAAAACTACGTTAAGCTTCCCTTTTAAATCCCAACCCAGCCTTGTGACCTCCAGCGTTGAAGTTCTTCCCATTGATTAAAGCAGACAGGGTGAGTTCGACTCCTAGTCAAAGGGTCTGTGTATAACCCAGTCCAATCAGGCTGGCATTATTTACTTTAGCAGATAGAGACGTTCTACAATCCAGCTTGTATTTAGCAGTGATGCCAAAGTGAGTGTTGTTGCTGCCAGCTGTCCATGCAAGGTTTATTGATGTGTCAATCTTTTCATTAACTTTCCGGTAGACAGAACCTCCAAATTCAGTGCCATCATTCACATGAGTATGCAGCTGAAAGTCTGCAGCCTTGTAACCCAGAGCAAAATCATTCTGAGACAGCTTGGATTTGGTTGTGTCAAAACTCATTGGATAGCCAGCAAGCCAACCTCCAAAGGCCAACACAGCCCAGCCATAGATGGTTGTTCCAGAAAAATCTATATCAACATTACTGCAATGACTGAAACAATCCTGTTTTTAGGAAGCCTTCAATTTCCCACTCTTCTTTTCTGTATTCTGTACAAATATAGTATCAAGACTCAGTTTCAAACCTTAGACCAACTTATTCTCCAAAGAGATTACTGTCCAAGAATATTGTCTGTGTTCTGCTTCTGGGTGAAGGTGAGTCCATAATTACAGACCTTATATTTGGTCTCTAGGTTGCCTGATGCTTTCCCTGTATCTGTGTAAGCATGACCTGAAGTAGAAAACACTCTACTACAAGACTTGGTTTTCAGGTCTATTTTAACCATGCCAAGCCCATACCCTTGTTGAAGACACCTTTGGCAGGCTTTCCTAGGTCACAGTAAGTTGGTGTGTTACACATGTCTCCAACTCAAGAGCCTGTCCTGCTTCACCAGGGTAATGCTGAAGGTCTCCCTCAATATGGATATTTTTGTAACAGTTTAGTCTCTACACTTGCAAGCTCATTCTGTTGTATAGAAATATACAATCTTCCTTAAATGCCTTGTATGTGTCAAAGTCCAGAAAATCCCCTGGCCAAATGTCCACCCGATATTTTCATACTGTCTCTATATTTGGTTTTATAAGAGAATAAATGGAGTTATTTATCATATAGTTTTTATGTTGTGTTTAAATTCTTTAAATGAAACTATAGTCCAGTGCGCCCCAGAGTCACCCCGCTCACAGGATCCCCTTCCTGAGGACGCTGGGCAAGCTGTTGGTGCTGAGCACGGCTTAGCTCTGCCTCCAGGGTGGTGGGTGCTGGGAGGGCAGCAGTCTGTGAGCGGTGGGCAGGAGCCAAGGCAGTAAGCTGGCTTGGGTTTCAGTGCTGAGCGTGTACCAACCAGACCACCAGGGGAAGATTCGATACTCGAAATCTGATTACACACACACGATTTAAGGCACGGGGAAGCTGACGACCTATGTGTGTAATCAGATTTTGAGCGCCAAATCTTCCTCTGGTGGTCAGCGGTTGGAGACAGAGCTAAGCTGTGCTCCGCACCAGCAGCTTGTCCAGCATCCTCAGGAAGGAGAGCCTGTGAGGGGGAGGATCACTATTCCTAGGTGTGGGTCTGTGCCAGCCCCTGTGGAGGCTGAGCTGGACTGCATGCAGAGTGGGCCTTCAATCTGAGCCTGCTGGTACACTCAAGCTGGCCCACTACTGACTCCTATCCCAGGACTGTCCTGGGCTGCACTGCATTTTCTTCCTGGGAGGGTCCCTTAGAGCAAATCCTCTTTTCTTCAACTGGTGGGAAAACCTGAGGGAGTGGTCTTGAAGGTGGCTCCTGGGAGGAATTGTATCCTCATGATATATGCAGGTGACTCGGCACACAGGGCCTTGGGGTCCCTGAGCTCAGGCCTGCCTTACTCCATTGCTCCTATTCCCCCCACCTCTCGGGCAGAGCCCGAGCTCACACATACAGCTTAGGAGAGTTGAGGCTACAGAGCAAGGGGCAGAAAAAAGGACCCCAGGTGGGAAATTCTTCAGGAGGTGCCGCTGCTGTAGAGGAGGTGACGGTGATGTGCGTGGTCAGGCAGCAGGACAGTGCCTAGCAGCAGGCCCTTGTACCGAGCGAGAAGGTGGACATTACCAGTACCAGGGAAGCGCTTCTCCACCAGTGCACATTGCCCACTAAACACACATACTGGGGGAGTAGGCAGTGGAAGGCAGCCCCACATCCCATAGCACAGTCGGAGATTTATGAAGGTACCTGCGACAGTGAATCTGCCCATCAGCCCTGTTATGTCTGTTTTGTGAAACTGCAATAGAATATCACAGACTGAGTAACTTATGAGGCATAGAAATGTATTTGCCCTACAGTTCTGAAGGTGATGAAGTCTGAGTTGGAGAGGCCCATGTCTGGTGAAGGTCTTTGTACTGTGTCATCCGTGGAGGAAGGTGAAGGGCGAGGGAAGAGAAAGCAGGAGGGATCCGAATGCAGTGCTAGAGCAAACCTTCTGTCCCAGAAGCAACCCGACCCCCAGGACACTAACATTAATCCATTCATCTTTTTTTTTTTTTTTTTTTTTTTTTTTTTTTTTTTTTTTTTTTTTTTTTTTTTTTTTTTTTTTTTTTTTTTTTTTTGCAGATTGAACTGAGGCCCTTGCACTTGCCAGGAAAGTGCTTATTCCACTGAGCCATCTTCCTGGCCCCAATCCATTCATCTTGCAGGTCCCACACTGTGGTATTTGGACTAGTTTTCCAACACATTCAATTCATAGTAATGCTGCATCACAGTATTCTTGAACCAGGAGCCATTTGGAAGCAAAGCGCTCCTCACCTTGTCCTGTAGCCTTGGGTGGAGACAGTGACTACTCAGAATAAAGCAGGGGTTGGAGGCAGCTGGGCTGAGGCAAAGCAGGCTCTGCTCTGTGTGTGGAAGAGGGAGTAGATGTTGCTGTAAAAGTCAGACAAAGGTGTAGAGGACTTCATGAGTGTGTGTGTGTGTGTGTGTGTGTGTGTGTGCACGTGCACATGCGTGCCCTGGGGTGGGGTGGCCTTGGAAGAGCTACTTTAAAAACTATTTTTAAATTCAAAAAATCTTTTATTTATTTATTGATTTGGTACAGGGTTTCACTATGCAGCTTGGATTCATAGTGATCCTCCTGCCTCGGCCTCCCCAGTGCTGGTATTATAGGTGGTGTACACCACCACGCCTGGTTTCAGTGGCTGGCACAGTGGCATGGCGTGCTTTACAAGGATCAGCCTTGGTCCTAGCACTTGCCAGGAAGGCACTTAGACTGCTGAACCATCTTCCCAGCCCTGGAAGAGCTGCTTTTAGGCCAGAGTTCACAAAAGAGAAAGGTGTCCCCATATTGAAGCTTTCTTTGTTTGCCAGTTCCAATTTTAAATGCAAATTTGGGGCAGAAAGTATCCCTCAGTGGGTAGACCACATGTTTGGCATATGTGAAGTCCTGGGTTCAATAAACAGCTCCCCCAAGTGGGACATGTTTTTCTTTATAATAAAGTAGAAAAAAGAGCAAAGAATAACACAAGAAATAAAACTAATGAATTATTGTACTCCAAGTTTACTAAGAAAATTATGGACAATAATCTCATGCATTTCTGACTTCAGCATTTAAGTGCTATTAGTTTTTCTGTTTCCTTAGGTAAAGCAAGAATTTAGAGACATGATAACTCATTACCAGGTCCCAGAGCCAGTAAGTGCTAGAATCAGATTTTAAGGCTCCTGGGTCACAAAGGATCTACAAACTGTGGTACAGGGTTTCAGGGTGAATCCTGAGGGGATTTGACTAACCTTGGCAGATACAAAAGTTACATTTCTTGTTATATAGGTTTTGATTTATCTTGGTCTTAGCCATCCACCAGAGAAGTATAAAAATGAGGTGCAAAATCTAAAGCCACATTAATATGCTGAGCTACAAAAGTCTCAAGTCAACAACTTCTTTTTTTATATTTTTACATATTTATTTTATTTTAATTTACTTTATTGAGAAACAAATAGCAATAAGACAATTTCAAAGCTCATTAATAGGACAGTTTCAATAATTACTACCTGGTGCATTGCTGTCTTCTTAGTGGTTATCCATATTACAAGAAACAGATAGGGTATCCTGTCCAAACACTACTAGTACAAATCTTTCCTCCCATTGATTTAAGTGAAAGTAGGTGTATATCTATCTTAACTGTACTATATATACAGATACAGAATCGACCTTCCTTTGTATTCCATTTTTTGTTTTAGTCTTGTAAGAGATGGGTATTCCATTGGCATATAAATACTATAGGTGTGTGAATTCAGCAAAACACTCCAAAACATCCCAGCAGTCTACAATAGTAGTGAGTTATCTGCAGAATTTATTTTTATTTTTGGAACTGGGAATTGAACTCAGTCCCTTGTGTTTGCCAGAGAAGTGCTTATTCCACTGAGCCATCTTCCCAGCCCCTTCAAGTCAACAAGTTCTGACATTGCCAGTCCTATGGATAGCCCACTACTGTTATGGACTATATTGGATTATTTTGCTAAATTCTTGCACCTACAACATTTAAATGGCAATGGAATACTCATCTCTGACAAAACTAAACAAAAGGGGGATACAAAGGAAGGACCATTTTGTATCTGTATATACAAAATCGTAAGGATAGATATACAGCTACTTTCTCTTAATTCAATGAGAAGAAAGATTTGTACTAATAGTGTTTGAACAGGATATCCTGTCTGAATCTATGAAGACAACAATATGCAATGAATTATTGAAAGTGTCCTAGTAATCAGTTTTGAAACTGTCTCATTGCTCTTTGTTTCCCAATAAAATTAATTTAAAAATATAAAGCTACTGGGTCAGAGGAAGGAGTCTGTGTTCTGGAAAGAACACACCCATGTTGGAGCCCAGCCACCAGACATCCCAGGGAAACCTGAATGGGCCACATGGGCTGGGAGGAGCCTGTGGCTCTGGACACCTGATGTCTGAGAGGAGAAGGCTCCTACTCTGAGAGAGAGAGCCAGCGCCAGAAGTCTTCTGTAGTCTGGCCATGTGGTATACCTATCGCTGAGAACTTTGGGGAATAAAAAACTAGTTAAGTAAGTTTGTCTTGGACTAAAGAAATGAAACAGCACTGTTAGTTTTCCTGAACTTAGGACTTGAAGGGATGCCTTCATGGGCTCAGGATAAATTTAACATTTGGAACCCACCAGGCCCCCAGTTCCTCATGTACCCACAGACTCCTTGACTTCTCAATAGCCATGAAACTTTCTGTCTTGGGCCATGCACCAGCCAGCATAATGCTGCCATTGGAAACTGTCGTTGTTCACCTAGAAAAGCAGATACAGGGACATCATAAAACATGCTTGGGAAGCTTTATGGTGGAGCATGGATGAAGGGAAGGTGGCCAGGAACCTGGGGGAAGACATTCTGCTGCTAGGTGACCATGGCATTTGCTGGCCAAGACTTAACTGATGAAGTTTGGCATGATTCGTAGATGGAATTAGACAGGCAAGTGGAGCAGTTGTAGTCACATAACACCCCCATTTTTACAATGGGCCCTTGTAACTAGGCAGCCTACTGGCCCAGTGTCCGCAGTGACAGCCACCCCACCGCTGTGCACACCATCAGCAGCTGGAGCACCACGGTCCTCGTAGCGAGCACAGCCTTACAGAGGCGGACGGGGGCGTGAGCCACCTGGACTCCACCTGCACAGGAACAGGCGGGGCTCCTGGCACCCATTGCCCCAGAAGTGCCAAGGAGCTTCCTGTGTGGGAAGCTGTCCCTGGGCTGCTGGTGGTGAGACACCCACTAGCAAGGGTGTAAAAGGAAGCTGCTGCCCAGAGGCCTGGCCACAGCTCGGAGTGGGGTCTCCAGCCTGCTGTCCACACAGGAGAGCAGCCTGTCTGGTCCTTCCTGGCCGTGTGCTGCCCACTTCCTGCTGCCCTGTTGGGTCTTCTGCCACCCAGAGGGAGATGGGCAAGGTCCTGATTGCATTCCTGCTGCTGGGGGCTTGCCCCCTGGTCATCTTCCAAGGTGTGAGTGGGGCTTTGATGAGCAGCGGTGGAGGAGAGTGAGGCTGAGGACTGGAGCTTGGGAGCAGAGCTGGGCGATGATGTGACGGCCTGGGCTGTCAGGCTTTGGGGAAGGTAGAGGTCAAGGTCAGGCTTCAGGGATGA
>PVKA01049508.1:0-13206 GCA_004027165.1 Ctenomys sociabilis | reverse complement strand
ACTACAGAATAATGTACAGGACTACAAGATAAACCCTGAGAAGACTTCAATGACCACATAGGAAATATAAAGTTCATGTGTTGGTATATAAGTTTTGATCTACCTAGGTCTTAACCATCCAGCAGAAAAGTATAAAAGTATAAAAATGAAGTATACATCGTGAGGCCATAATATTAAGCTGAGCTGTAAATGGATATGGCCGACAATTTCTTTGAATAACTCCCTATGGTTGCAGAATGCTGGACTGTGTAGGATTGTGGTGTCGAGTTCAAGCACCTAAGGTAGTTGAATGTCAATGGAGTGCCCACTTTTGACAGGTGTAGACAAAGGAAGGGTTGTAGAAAGAAAAAATCAGGATGTGTGTGTATAGACAGTACAGTTGGGATAGATAACGCTGTGCTTCTACATAATTCTATGAGTGGCAAGATCTGCACTAATAGTGGTTGGACAGGATATTATGTCGGCTTTTAGTGCTATGGTCATCCACTAGGTAAATAATTATTGAATCTTTGATATAATTCAGCTATAAAAAAACCTGTAAATATAATATCATGTATGCACCTTGTATAATACCAAAACGTTATGAAAACAGTTTGCAATGTATTAATTCATCGACTCTGTATGGTTTTGGTGTTTTGAAACTGTCTGATTGACATTTGTATTTCAATAAAATAAAAATAAATGGAGAAAAAAAAAGAAGATACTCACATCAGAAAAATTTAAATTATGCTATATTAACCAACAGGAAAAAAAAACAAAAACAAAAACAATAATCCAGTTCACAAGCAAGGGCCAGATCATGGGCTGCTTCTTCCCAAAGTCCCATAGGTCTGCATGCTTTCCCTCACCACTTGTACGGCTGGGCTGAATCAGGATTTATTTCAATGGTTCTGTCACAATCTCCAATGGCAGAATTTGTCTTCTGCAGTTTGATGAAGATGCTGGCCCTCTTGCCATACAGAATAGTCAAGTGAGGATTCAGCTTGATGGCATCTGTGAACAAGTCAATGGCTTTCTGTAGTTCACCATCATCTAGAGCATCAGTGGCAGCTCCTTTCTTTTCATTTGCTTCATCTACCATCTTCTCAGTTATCTCTGCACTTTCATCTTCCATTTTTTGAGGGGTATCAGTATCTGGCTCAATTACACCTTCATTGTCAATATATAAATCACTTTCTTCACTCGTTGGCTCATCTGTCTTTATGTTTTCTCCATTTTCTTACTATCTGCATTTTCTTCCTAGATTTTTTTCTGATTTAGCTTTCTGAGTAGCAGGTGGTATTTTATCCCCCATGCTCTCCACTCACTTCCTTAGGAAGTACATTTCTTCCATGTGCAAGATGCTCGGATCTTGCTCACACATTTTCTAGAAGGCCCGAAGCTCATTTACTTTGTGGGTATCCAAGGTCAGCAGACCACTCACGGCTACTGAGGAGGCTGCGGCCTGATCTGTCTCATATTTCTTTAAGCCATTCTATAAGCAATTTTGGTGGAGAAGCTATAATACTTATTTTGCAGTAAGCTATTTGTATGACTGAAAGCTCTAAAAGATTCTCCATCTGTACTGTATTGTAGCTAGCAATACACTGTGGCTCCACAATCTCCTTGCTCAGAAAATTTGGAGCTCATATGGGCAAATTAGTGTTTGTGTTTATTTCAGTTCAGCCAGGCTTTGATAACAGAATACCAGAAACTGGGTGGCTTAAAATACCTCTCTCTGGGCCAGAGAGATGGCTCAGTGGAATAAGCACTTCCCTGGCAAGCACAAGGGCCTGAGTTCAATCTCTGGTTCTGCCAAACAACAACAACAACAACAACAACAACAAAAGCATTTCTCACTGTTTTGGAGGCCAGGAAGTTCAAAATCAAGGTGCTAGCAGGGTCAGTGTCTGTTGAGGTCTCACTTCTTAGCTCACGAACAGCCATATTTTCAATGTGTCTTCTTTCCCAGGAAGAAAAACCAACAGAGATCTCTGAAGACTCTTTTACAAGGTCTCTTTGAAAGACTCTCTGAAGTGTCTTTCAGAAGTGTCTCTCTCACTGATCCTATTCATGGAGACTGCATTCTCACAGTGTCATCACTTTCCAATACCCTCACATTCTATTATATCACCTTGAAGATTATGTCTCAACGTATGGATTTGGAGAGACAGAAACTCAATTTATAGGTGTATCAGTATGTCATTGAGGTATATGTATAAAGAACTCCTATACAAGGGGTCAAATCTGAGACTAGACATTGGGCAGGCAGAGATCTTCCTAAGCTTATGCTCTTCTCAGAGAAATAGACTTCTCAGAACTCAAGGACTTGGCTATTGGCATGGTTGGCCCATGAGTTACTACTAGGTAATCATGATAGAGTTATGGTATTAAAATCATGTAGTTGAGTAGAGACTGGTCAAAGGAGGGTGTGCATGTGGGATTCAAGGTTGAGATGATGGGTTTTTTTGTTTCTTTGTTTGTTTTTTGGTTTTTGTATTTTTATTTTATTTTATTTTTTTTTTTTTTTGCTGAACCAGGGATTGAACTCAGGCCCTTGTGCTTGCCAGGGAAGCACTTATTCTATTGAGCCATATCCCTGGCCCTTTATTTTTTATATAATTCATTTTATTTTATTTTGAAGAGTAGAAACAAAAGCAAAAAATGGCAGATTCAAAGACAGAAACTGGGTAGCATGCAACAATACACATGTTATAGATTTTCAAATCAAGAATAGCAAATTAACAGTGGTTGCCAAATCTGTTGAAATTAACATATAGTTATTCAAGATTGGACAAAAAAATTAAGTAATAATGCTTGTTTTCAGTAGGCCTTAGTTTTCTTGCCTTTTTTACTTTTTTGTAAATTTATTTTATTTTTTTATTTTAATTTTTTTAATAGATTGAAAATTGAAAATAATTTACAAACATAAATGAATACAACAATAAAAATTGTCCAAAATAAAAATGAATTTACAGATCAGTCATAATAGTTCATTGTGTCAAAACCAAGAAACTTATATTCATATAATTAGAATTCTCAAAGTAGAAAGAAGTAGGCAATAAATATTCAAAGATTTAAAATTTCTGAATTTAGTTCAACTTATAATACCACATTTCCAAGAAAAATGAACCTTTTGCACAAGAAATTTAAATAAAATCATACCAAAATATATAAAAATTAAGTTATCCAAAACTTATTGTAAAGAAAAAAATGATTAAAGCATATACATAAAAAATGTTAGCTATGAAGAACAAAATTAAATAGCATCTTATTCCACATTAGAAAGCAAAAAGGGACCAAGTGTGTAAGAAACTAGACTAATTAATGGACTGAAAGAAAAAAAAGATCTATCCTCTTTGAATTTTATACTTAGCAAACATACCTTTGAAGACTAAAAGTAAACTATTTTCTAGTTCTACAAACTTGAAATATTTTAATACCTCCAGACGTAGCACATAAGAAATAACAAAGAGCATAATTCAAAAGGCAAGAGAAGTTGCAGTATGCTCCTGGATAAACCATAAAGAGCTCTCAAAGTGATAGTTATACATGACTATATAAAATATAATAGATGAACCCCTATTGAAAAGGTCATTGAAGATTGCAATGAAACAGTAGCAATCTTATGTCAGGTTATCCATGTATTTTTTGGTTTGTACTTATTATGTTTATTTTTAAAAAATACAAAATATTGATAGAAGAAAACAGCATTATACATGATACAAGATTTCACTAAACAAAGTAATAGAAATCCAAGAACAGTTGCTGTGTTTCCCTGGCCCTTTAAATTTTTTTTGTGGAATTGGGGATTGATCTCAGGCCCTTGCACTTGCCAGGAAAGCACTTATTCTATTGAGCTATCTCCCTGGCCCAAGATGATGCTTCTTTATATGGCAGTTTTAGAATTTTAGGAGAAAGGATCTATGAAGCCATTTACTTCATATTAGGCCCTAGCTTGTTTTATCTACTGGCCTGTTAAGCCAGAGTCTGCCTGTTAGGATAGCACAAACAAGTGTCCAATAACTTTTTGTATAGTGTATGATAAATTTAAATAATAGTCAAAAATGAACAAATCAGCTAATTTGAGAAGTATCTCAGTCTTTTTTTTAAATATTTATTTATCTATCTATCTATTTATTTATTTATTTATTTGGTACAGGGTCTCAATACACAGCTTGGACTCATAGTGATCCTCCTGTCTCAGCCTACTAAGCACTGAGATTACAGGTGTGTGCCACTACGCCTGGGTTTTGGGGCCGGCGTGGCACGTGGTGCCAGGGATCAAGCTCGGGACCCTGTGTTTGTCAGACAAGTGCTTCATTCACTGAGTTATCTCCCCAGCCATGTATCTCAGTCTTCTAAGGAAAACAAGTAATTCCTATTGAGCTAAGGGAGTACACAGGATGACAAGGACATGATAAAAGGAGAGTTCCTAGATGTGGTGGACTAGCAGGAATAAGTAGGAACTTCCCTGGGTGAGGAGGGCTAAAGATGGTATCCCAGACATGGAAAGGAAAACATACTTGTGTCAGATACTATGTGCTAATCAGGGTAACTCTCTGTCATGTGAATATATGTCAAGAGTGAGGCAGAGCAGGGCATATAAGATGCATGTGAAGAGATAGGCAGAAGCCAAGGATGACGACGCTATGCACTATGTTAAGGAGGCTTGCTTTAACTTTGTCATACAAAGCAGTGGTGGTGTGTTGTCGAGTTCAAG
Source organism: Ctenomys sociabilis (assembly GCA_004027165.1). Classification (NCBI taxonomy): domain Eukaryota; kingdom Metazoa; phylum Chordata; class Mammalia; order Rodentia; family Ctenomyidae; genus Ctenomys; species Ctenomys sociabilis. Next base: position 8,504 of record PVKA01049508.1, on the reverse strand, counting down.
CACCTAAGTTGGTTGAATGTCAATGAAGTGCCCATCTCTGACAGATGTAGACAAAGGAAGGGGTATAGAAAGGAAGAATCATGATGTGTGTGTATGGACAGTACAGTTGGGATAGATAACGCTGTGCCTCTACATAATCCTATGAGAGGCAAGATTTGCACTAATGGTGGTTGGACAGGATATTATGTCAGCTTCTAGTACTATGAACAACCACTAGGAAAATATCAAGGTAGAAAGTATTAATTATTGAATTTTTGATGTAATTCAGGTATAAAAATAAGCAAAGAATTACACTCTATTTACTGATATGAGACATAAGGTGCAATAATGTCTGTAAGTATAATATGTATGCACCTTCTATGATACCAAAACATTATGAAAACAGTTTGCATTGTATTAATTTATCAAATCCATCTTGTCAAGGTATCTTAAAACTGTCTCATTGATATTTGTACTTCAATGAAACAAAAGCTAAAAAAAAAACCAAAGCAGTGGTGGTGAACCTATGGTATGTGTGACTCATTGGCCTGTTTGTATCACTGAAAGCTCTGAAAGGTTTGGCATCACTTCTACGGGTGAAAGCAATGTCTCTGATTTAGGGTACATATTGGAATCACTTGAAAAGCTTTTGCAATACTGATGGCTGAGTACAACATCTGGATATTCCAATTTAAGTGGTTTGGGTACAGCCTGGGCATCATGGTCTTTGAAAGATGTCCGAGTGAGTCTACACCAGGGTTGAGAGCCACTGCAGAAAAGGGTTTCCAGCTGGGCACTGACATTGGCTGATGTCTGGTTTAGAAAGCTCATTCTTCACAACCAGAGAAAGAACGAGTATAGAAACTATTGTAATAGTTCAGGTGAGAAATGATGTAAGACGAAGAGTAGCAGTGGTAGTACTGAAAAGCAAGGGATTTTTATTGTTTTTTTGTTTGTTTGTTTGTTTTGCTTTGATTTTTTGTGGGGTGGATTTTTTTTATACAAGGTCCTGCTATGTAATTTAGGCTAAACTCAAACTCACTATGTAGCCCAGGCTGGCTTCAAATTCATGGTCACCCTCCTGCATCAGACCCCCAAGTGCTGGGATTTCAGGTGTGAACACCAACGGTTGATTTTGAGAGATGTTTCTAAACTGACAAAACTTGTGAAATATATTAACTGTGTATTCTGAGGGAGAGGGAAGAATCCAGAAAAACTCCCAGAGAAATTTGAATCATCATATTTTTGGTGAAGTTATAAGTTTGGAAAATAATTTACCAGTACCTCAAAATGTCAGGCACAGAGTCACCAAGTGGCCCAGTAATTACAATCTGAATTACATGTTCCAGAGGCCTGAAAACACATGTCAGCACACAAACTTGTATGTAGATGTTCATAGCAGCAGTATTCATAGTAGCAAAAAACTAAAAACAATTCAAATGTTTATGAACTGATAAATGCCTAAGCAAGTGTGACATATCTATACAATGGAATTTTTCAGTCCTAAAGGAATGAAGGACTGACTCATGTAGCAATGAGAATCAACTTTCTGAACATTAATATCAAGTGGAAGAAGTCAGTCAGCAAATACCACATAGCCTATGACTGCAATTGTATGAAATATCCAGAGCAGGCAAATCTAGGGAGGCAGAATGCATGCTCATTATTTCTAATGGCTAATTGTGGGGGGAACATAGTGACTGCTAATGAAAAGATTCTGGAGGGAGAGGGGTGATGAAATGTCCTAAAACTCGACTATGAGTCCTCAGGAACAACTTTACTAATTTGTGAAAGAGCACTAAATGAAACACTTAAAAAAGGGTGAATATTTTGGCATGTAAATTATGTCTCAAAGAAAGAAGTGAGTCCCAAGGTCTTACCTTGGTTGGCCAGATTACTGATGCTGTCAGAAGGTGATGCAAACAGCATAGGTACAGTGCCACATTGGGTGTGGCTGGTGGTGCAAGGACTTCAGGTGCTGGGGTCCGGCATGCAGGCAGCTGGACAGTGAGTTGGGAGCTTAAGGAAAGGCCTTGGCAGGAGACAGATATTTCAGAATCATCAGTTAGAAATAGATGACCATTGATGTTATAGGAAAGGATGGGGGAGGGGGCACAGAAAAAAGAGCTCAGGAAGAAGCCAAAATACCAGCTGCCAGAGAGATTATAGAAGCAGCAACATGGAAGGAAGGGATTATCAGGGGAACCCAGCACACTGAAACAGTGAGAAGATCTGATTTCAATAGCTGTTATGTAACAAAATCTCTGCCCACGTTCCCAGTACCAGCTCATGCTGGCCTTATTTTGCAGATACAGCTAAGATGAATCTCTTCAGGGCTGAAGCCTCTAGAGTGGACGTGTACAAGTCGTGATCCCTCTCACAGATACCTTCTCAGCCCATGACGAACACTGCAAAAGCAAGGTCACATTTCCTCCTCTTCCTGTTGCCCCCACCCCTTCTGCCAATAGTCTTGGAGACGAGAAGAACTGAGAAATGAGCTGTCAGAACAAACTGCATAGAGAGCCTATCCATGCGAGAGTAGGTGTGCACTTGCCAACTGAACACACAATACAGAAAGTACTACATGTGTGTACTAAGAAACTAAAATTAAAAGGAGTAGCCCTTCAGATGTGACTGCACAGCACTTCTCACTTTTCTTGAGTTTCCAACACACTCCCTTGCCCACAAATGTTGTGCCTCACCTGTGGACAGTAAGACTAAAGCTAATATCCAGCAAGTGTGTTTCATATTGCTGAGAGAAACACTGCTCAAAAGAACCTTACAAGTTAAGTTCTAGTCCTCCTGCCATTGAAAAGATGGGAAAAGTGAGGCACAGAGAGGTTAAGTACTTTGTCTGGTGTTAGAGAGGTGAAGAAGCAGGGCTTGGGTCCAGGCAGTTTGACTGTGGAGCATCTGACTGTGACTGGGACTATCGCCTTACTAATCTCTCAGTGTGGCACCACCTGGAGGGTGGGGATTCCACGGAAAGTAAGCCCAAGCCTCAGTAGTGGAGCAGTTAGTTGTGTTGCATTAGGCGATACATCCGCTTCTCGGAGCCTAAGCTTCCTAATCTCTGAAGTGAGGCTATTAATATCTACCCTGCAAACTGAACAGATTTGCCATGATCAAATGAGATAAGAAATCTCTGTGCTTGTATTGCAGAAACCATGTGTGGCAGTTGACACACTGGAGTAGCTCGGTACATGTGCCTTGTCCATGTCAGGCAGTCCTGCACCCTCAAATTGAACCAGATGGAGATGGAAAAGTTTCAGAAAGTTATATCTATAGAGAAATACATACAGGCTGTTTTCTTTGGTATATTCCCTAAATAATACAGTGTAATAACTGTTTACACTGCATTTATATTGTCTTAGATATTATATATAATATAGAGATGCTGTGAAGTTTATGAGTTTGTGTATATGTTCTATGTAAATTTAATACCATCTTATATAAGGGATTTTGGTGTCTGAGGTGAGTCCTGGCACCAGTCCCCTGTAGAAATTAAAGGATGGCCGTAGTGACTGAAGACCGAGGGATCTCTTGTAACCTTCCATTAGGCACTTAGTGCCCCTCATTGTAACTCCATTTGAGACTCTCTCATCTCCACTATTCTGGGCTTACCAAGGACAAGGATCAGGACTTGCCACCTGTCTCCACAGCACCTAGCTTAGAACCTGGCACCTAGAGGAGACTCAATAAGTGGCACTGCCTTGTAATATTGGTAGCAAAAGCCACAGTTGTAGGAGAAGCCCCAGCAATAGCCGCTGTGAAGGCAACTAAATACAGCAACAGCCTGTGGCCAGCAGAGAGCAGCAGAGACCCCCCCCAAAGCCTAAACCTTTCACTAGACCGGGCCCTCCCTGTGCAGGGGCTACATGTCCTTCTCTAAACTTTGCACCATCTTTGACAGGTGTAGACAAAGGAAGGGGTATAGTTCTGTGAGAGGCAAGATTTGCACTAATGGTGGTTGGACAGGATATTATGTCGGCTTCTAGTAGGACAACCACTAGGAAAATAACAAGGTAGAAAGTATTAATTATTGAATCTTTGATATAATTCAGGTATAAAAGTAAGATACATAAACAGCTACACTCTCTTAATTCACTGATAAGAGACATCTGCTATAATAATGTCTGTAAGTATAATATCATGTATGCACCTTGTACAATACCAAAACATTATGAAAACAGTTTGCAATGTATTAATTTATCGAATCTGTCCTGTTAAGGTGTCTTAAAACTGTCTCATTGATATTTGTACTTCAATAAAATAAATAAACTTTGCACAACTTGGACTTTCTCTAAAGAGGTGAGATCACACTTGGTTTAGCCAAAATCTGCTTGCTGAACACCTATGCAGTTTGCGAATTTCAGACTGAAACTAGGACAACAGGTGCTGTTTGAGTCACCGAGACCATTTTCACTGTTAACTAAGCCGCGGCACCCATGAGGTTTGCAGCTCTCCAGGGAAGGACTGCATAAAGGGTGGTTACCGCTTCCTGCATTACAGCCCTTCACAAAAGTGCTTGTTGGAGTTGGAGAGGATTTTTGGCTTTAAAAGATTGAGAACTGATGTTTTTTTCCCCCTCAAGTGTTTACGAAGGTCTCCTAAAGAAAGCTGTCCAATTATATATTATTTTTATTTTCTAAAGAGCCAAATACAAGCACCATGTCCCAGACCAAGAGCCATTAAGGTAGCCATTAATGGATGGTAATTATTTTAGCTACCAATAGGGAAAAGGCCCATCATACTGATAAAGTGGCCTGTTTGGGCCAATCTTATTATTGTTTTTTCTGTTTTACACCGAAGTGCTACTGGAACTAATGGCCTTTCAAGAAAAGGGAAAAGCTTTTCCATTTGTTTATCTTGCTTTTGGCTCTTACAGGTAGGTTCCCACTTTAGTATCCCTTAATTATTCCACCGGAGTTGAGGACAAGGGTTAAGAGCATGGGCTTTGGAGCCAGACAAAGCCAGGCTTGAATCCTCACTCTGCAACACACCAAATGCATGGGCTGGGCCATTTACCAGACCACTCCAAGCTTTAATTTCCTTCTCCGTAAAATAGCGTAGTGATTCTTGCTTTTAAAGGGTTATTGTTAAGATTCAATGAGATGATGCATCTTAAGCATTTAGCCTGGACCCTGGTCCATGATGAATGCTCATCAAATTATGGCTTTTATTACTCCAACATTAGAATAATTCTAAACACACAATTATGAGTTCACTTTGATGATGGTTAATGGAATGGCAAGATGCTCATAATAAATCCTCAGGAAATGAGGTTCAGAGAGATGATTGCCCAAAGTCTGTCAGAAACAAATAGAGATGTACTTTACGCTTTTCATCTGTTCAAAGCCCAAGGCTAAACACTAACCACAACAAAACTAGTCATCACCCCTTCCCCCTGCTGTCAACTTTGTTCTGAAGGAGGCATCTCCTTCTGCTTCCAGATTTAGGATGTCTCAGAGCCCTGGTATCATGGCTCCTCTCCCACTTGCATCCTCTCCCACTGAAGGCCCATCTCTGCCCGGACTGCTCAGTGAGGCTAGCTCCCAGGAAGCTGAAATACTTGTTTAGTTACACAGTAGGTTGATGAACAAGGAGAGCTGGAGAAAGAACACTATGTTCATTGCTCCAATGCTGGAATGCAGAACAGAATTTCTATTTATGCATGAAGCCATTAATAAATATGTAGTAATGCTCATAGAAAAGAAGGGAAGAGGGGAGGGGAGAGGAGAGGAGAGGAGAAGAGAAGAGAAGAGAAGAGAAGAGAAGAGAAGAGAAGAGAAGAGAAGAGAAGAGAAGAGAAGAGAAGAGAAGAGAAGAGAAGAGAAGAGAAGAGAAAATGAAATCGAATTCAATGTCAAATATATGGGTAGATATGTCAATACTGAGGCTTGACCTACCTGTTGTGGAGCAGAATACTTAGGATCTGCTAAATTGCCTTTTAATGGATAGTTAGGTCACTTGCAGCTGTGATTTTAAATAAGCAATAAGGAAAGATTCAAATGGTGTGTGTAACTCTTTCACTGATATAGGTAGGTATTGTTATTTCTTTCTGTGCCCTCTGTTTATTTGTTCTTGTGTTCATGATTTACCATGTATGTCCAGATGTCTCCTGAATATCTTCTCCTGGAGCTTCCAACCTTGCATCTTCTGAGGCTTTGCATCTATAGTAGAAACCTGGGCTTATGACTCTCAAAGATAATAGAGCAATCATGATTCTTATTTTTTTTCACAGAAGACAACGGTGCTCCTTTCTAGGGCTCGGGAACGCATTTAGAAAAAAAATTATCTCAAACTGTGACTGTTTTTGAGCAGGGTTTTGAAGCCCTGCTCTAGGTGGAGATTGGCCATCCTGCTTGGTTAGACATACAGAAACTGATCAGAGAAGCTGCTCTAAGTCCTCTGTGAACTTAGCCTTCTGTTAGTGAATTTAGTAGGCTATAGGGATTTGTTTCTCTACCAAGGAGAGCTCTGCAAAACTTTTCCATCCTGAAAAGTATGTTAGTCAGCTCTCTGTGACAAAATACCTGACATGACCAGCTTAAAAGGAGGAAATGTTTATTTGGCTCAAAGCTTTAGAGGTTGCAGTCTATAGTCAGTTAGCTCCATTACTTCTGGGCCTGGGTCAGAGCAGAACATCATGGCAGGAAGGATATGGTGGAGCAAAGCCACTCTCCTTGAAAGAGGGGCAGGTAATTCCAATATTCTCTTCAAAGCTTTACCCTCAATGACCTAACTTTCTTCTACAATCCCCACCTTGCAAGTGATCTGCCCTCTCTCAGGGTGCCTCAGGCTGGCAGCCAAAGCTTTAACACATGCAACTTTGTGGGGCTTTCAAGACCCAAGCTGTAGCAGAAAGCTTAAATGAACACTTTGTCCAGAATGGCTACACTAAAATCTCAGCTTTCAGCTCTGAGCCAATGCAGGTAATCCAATTTAACTTCATCAAATTAGTCTTGAATTCTCTCAGGCTGTCTCTAGACAAGTTAAAGAACATCTTTTCAAACAGGAAGAATTCTATAATTCAGTCCCCACTGACAGAGGCTACCTTTCTATTTTGGCCCATTGCAGCTGCTGTAGAATGGGGAGAATGTTGATGTTGGAGTCTGTCCAATCAGGGCTACATGTGAAACTCCACTGCTTCCTACCTGTGTGACTGTACACGAGTGACTTCATACCTCCAAGCTTCCGTTCCCTCAAAAGTAAAATGGAAAAAAATAGTTTTTCCTGATATCATTGTAAATATCTGACTGTTAATTATAGTATCAACGTGATTAAGAAATGCCTAGCAAGGTTGGTTAGCATAGCTCGGAGTGTATCTGGAAGAACTGATTTACTCAATAGGGGAGACTCAGTCTGGATTTAAGTACCACCGACCAATACTTTTGTGGCCTGCCTGGAACAAAAAGAGAAAGAAGTTCTTACTTCTCCTTTGCCATCACATTTTGATGTCTGCCTCTGATTGAATCTTTCAGTTCTCCAGCACAAAGAGAGCTTTCTTGCACCTTTTCACACTGACTCTGTTGGCCACCACTGTAAGCCTCCCTTGTAAGTCCTGTATATTCATATGATATTTTACATTAAGTCTGTCCCTCTAGTGAACCCTAACCAATACAAAAGGATAATGAATATGATAATACATGTAAAGTGATACATAGTGAACAGCTAGCTGTCCTGGTTTTCCTGGAAAAATGGAATATGATAATACATGTAAAGTGATACATAGTGAACAGCTAGCTGTCCTGGTTTTCCTGGAAAAATGGAATATGATAATACATGTAAAGTGATACATAGTGAACAGCTAGCTGTCCTGGTTTTCCTGTATTTCAGGGACATGAGATAATTGATGCTAATACTAGATCAATCTGGAGCACACTGGGTTGGCTGATTACTTTAGATACATGTGAGAGGGGAGGTGGCTCTGTGGAATAAGTGCTTCCCTGGCAAGTGCAAGGGCCTGAGTTCAATCCCCAGTTCTACCAAAAAATAAATAAATAGACAGATACATGTGAGAGGCTCCTTTTCCTTTTTCTTTAACCGCCCAGGTCAGGAGACCCACCTCCATATTTAACCTGATCTACATCTCTTGCCTGTTCTAAGCAACCTGTTCAACTTGCATGAAAATCAGAGATTCAGAGCTTCAAATTCTAAAGTTTTATATGTTTAAACTACCACTGTTACTCCCCTAATATATATTCTTCCAGTAATGATAGGTTCAATAGTAGAATATACAACACTATTAAAAGATGATCAGTATTCACTGACTGCTCCTTCTGTGAAAGGTACTAAGCTAAGCATTAGAAAAACAATAGAGCCGGGCATGGTGGTGCAGGCCTGTAATCCCAGCACTCGGGAGGCTGAGGCAGGAGGATTGTTGTGAGTTCGAGACCAGCCTGAGCTACAAAGTGAGCTTAAGGCCAGCCTGAACTGCATAGTGAGACCCTGTCTCAAAAAGACAAAAAAAAAAAAAAAAAAAAAAAAAAAAAAAAAAAAAAAAAAAAAAAAAAAAAAAAAAA
>PVKA01049507.1:0-13198 GCA_004027165.1 Ctenomys sociabilis | reverse complement strand
GGTGGGTTCAGGTTTACTAAGAGATACTAACATACAGTTAGGTAAGAAAAAGAAGTTTTAAAGCCCTAGTGCACTGTGAGGTGAATATAGGTTATGATGACTGTGTCAGCCACCTTTCCATCATTGTGACAAAATACCTGAGCTAACCAACATGCAACAAGAAAGGTTCTTTGGTTCATAGTCTTGGAGGTTTCAATCCATGCTCACTCGCCTATGTTGCTTTGGGACTTTGGTGGTGTGATGTAACGTGGTAGGAACACGAAGCAGAGGAAGGCTGTTTACTTCCCATAGCCTGGAAGTCAAGAAAGAAAAGAGGGACCGGCAAGCACCCCACTGTCTCCCTCGAAGCCTGCCCCAGTGACCTAACTTTCTTCCACTTCCTATAACTTCCACCACCTCCCAGTAGCACCACAGCCTGAGGACCACTCCTTCAGTACATGGGCCTTTGGGGGACACTCAAGAACCAAAGTGTAGCACCAACGTACTGTATTTTTTAAAACTTAGAGGAAGAAAATTTGTATTTTTACCATAAAAAGTTGTGTTTGAAGAGATGGAGATGTTTACTCTGACTTAAACATTACACAACGTGTGTATGTATCAAAACAACAGATTGTAGCCCATGAATTATGCACAGTTTTTATGAGTCTAAAAAAGAAAGAAACAGGAAATAACTGACACAGAGGGAATGGCCTTCCATGGTCAGGATGGACATTTCAGAACCGACACAGCCATGCTTGCAGCTCCATGATGAACTCAGACAGTAGAGTTCCCACCCCACGTTTCTCACGCCGTATGAGACGCTAAGACTTCCGCCTTTTAGAAGCTTGTCTGTAGCTTACAGAAGTCTTCGGGAACCTGTTTCTTCTCACTGGGTCTCATGAGTTCCTTGTACTGAGTACTTGTTAGGTCAGTGTTACAAAAGAAACCAATTTATTTTATTTTATTTATTTGGTATTTAGTACAGGGTCTACCGGGTCTCGCTGTGTAGATCAGCCTCGTAGTGATTCTACTGTTTTTCAGCCTCCCATGTGCTGGGATTACAGGTGCATGCCACCATGCCCACTATCAATTGTGAGGTGCCAGCACAGCAGGGGCCAGCACAGCAGGCTAAGGAATCGAACCCCCAACCCCTGTCTGCCTAAGCAGGTGCATTAATCTTCTGAGCTATTTGGCCAGCCCAAGAAGCCAACTGAAAACCAGGTCCAAATCAACTTTTTCCCTAGGATCCCATTCAGTCACCCCAGCCTATCCTGGAATGGGTAGCTGGTACCAAGGTCATAAAGATGAGAAGGTGAGATGGTGAATAACATTTCTCCAAGGGATGAAAGAAGTCATGCGGTCCTAACCTCCACACCAGAAGCCAGCTGGGAGGAAACTTTCAATCTAATCCAAATCATGCTCTGCTCTATATATCCAGGATAGGCTTCAGATTATCAAAACTTAAAATATGAGAGGAAAAAGTGAGCTATAATTCCAGGGCCCAACAGACCTTCAGAGAGCATTGTTCTCTAACTGTAACTCAGTGGGAAGGCATGTCTCTTCCTGAGCAGCCTTTGAGGCCAGCATTGGGTTTTTCAGAAGCTGCAAAAGCAACCAGGACAGGCAGCTCAACACAAGCCACGTCTTTCCCTACCAAGTGCTGCCTTTGGCAGGAGCTGTCTGAAAAGGTATCCCAAGGAGCAAGCATATGGGGCCATTCAGTGTATCTTTCCTACTGCAAAGGTTTCCCTGAGAGATGATGCCAGGAGTCTGGCTCTGAAAGGAGCAGCAAATTATGAAGCAAGTGGCATCCTGGGTGGTGGCTTAAGTTTCCAAGAAGCACACTCAAAATCCATACCTGAGGTCAGAGTCCCCCTGGAGACAGTGGAGGAAAAAAAAATCCTAGACCAAGGTAAAGGAATGACAAAAGATTTGGGGTGAAGAACATCCACTTCTTTGGTACCCTACTGAACTGGCTTTGATGCAGATGTAGAAAGAGAAATATCTACTTGGTATTTGCTTGGTAGGTTGAAGAGGAATGTCAGAACAACAGACCTGATACAGGTGAGAGTAGGTTGTGGAAAGAGTGGACACATCAGGAAAAAGGAACAAAATATTAAGGAAGAAACCTAGGCAATTCCTACATTTAAGGAATGGTAAGAATAGAGTCCCATCTTGCAAAAGGAGAGTTTGGGCATTTATTTTGCAGCATCCCTGTCCTGTTCCTCTGTAGAAACAAGGAGCACCCTCCCCCGAGAATGACAACCCAACATGTCTCCAAATATTCCCTGTGAAAAAAGAGTGTCCTTAATGGGAAAAAAAAATGATCAAGATTAAGAAGAAAATTTAGGGCAAATCATGCCATGGAAGACAAGGGCTTGAAAAATTAATTAATGATGCCAAGAAATAGTGTTGAGAAAACTGAGAACTAAAGGGAACTGTTTGGCCAGAAAGAAGACACTGGTAAAATCATTTGGACAGTTTTTATGGAACAGTTGAGGTTGGATACCAGATTGGCCAAATGTCCGATGTAAACGATGAATAGCATTCTAGAGTTAAAAAGGTGTTTAGTTGATCCAGGTGATCTCGCAAGATTCTTTTCAACCCTAAAGTTGTATTATTAAACATGACCTCTAAGAAAGATCTTTCTGGATCCCCAAACCCTTATCTGTTGACACCTGTTGGTATATATACAAAACCAGTCACATCTCTGCTTGTCCTACTTATGTCACATGAAAAAAAAAAAATCCAAGGAGCTGCCAATTCCTGTGCAGTTGGGACCCAGTGCATAATGAAGGCTAAAATATTATTTTCATTATGTCACCACATAGCCAACATTTAGGCAATAAAATCTACCAGGCTTCCAAGGCAGTTGTGATTTAGAGAGACTAGGTCAAGTGAACCAGAAGGTTCTGGGTTTAAGGATGGCCTGAGAAGAAAGGGCTGGGCTCAGAGTCTTCCAGGGCTGCTGGAAGCATCTGAGCATCGTCTGAGAACCCCAGGCTCCAACCCAGGGACTGGCGCAGGTGAGCAGCGTGTCAGCTGCAGATCCAGCCAGTGTCATGGGACATCTGCCCAGAAATTAGCCTGTACCATTCCCACTGCTCTTTCCTGCAGTTTGGATAATCATACTAACATCTATGGGAGCAAGACAGAAATTGAGAAGAAGGATCCCATTTTCCACCTAAAAAAGAAAGCATAGCAGAGATGGTGCTGGTAAACACTCAGATTGGAGAAGTATCAAGTAAAATGACTGATGGTTCACACCAGCCAAGGATCAAGTCTAACAAATAAAGCTTTATAGTCAGACAGATGGCAGTTTAAATGGCATATTTACCACTGGCTGTCGCTAGGCCAGTTTCTCAGCTTCTTCAAGCCTCACATCACATATTGATGGAAAATTTCTAACAGTGCTTTTATATATGGTATTATTTATTTATTTATTTATTTGGTGCAAGGTCTCGCTATGCAGCTTGGACTCATAGTGATCCTCCTGGCTCAGCCTTCCCAGTGCTGGGATTACAGGCATGTGCCACCTCACCCAGTTTCGGTGGCTGGCACGGTGTGCCCGGGCTGCTGGGCCTGGCAAGCCATGGGGTACTGGGGATCAAACCTGGGTCCTTGCACTGGCCAGGCAGATGCTTAGACTGCTGAGCTATCTCTCCAACCCCTATAATTTGATTTCTTGATGATAGCCAGTCTTCTGAAACAAGGTGGAACCTCAATGTTGTTTTAATTCACATTTTTCTTTGGTTTTTTTTTTTTTTTGTAATTTATGTTTTTCTAATGGCCAGAGAAGACGAATATTTCTTCATGTATTTATTGGCCATTTGTACGTCTTCCTCTAAAAAGTATTTATTCATTTCACTTGTGATTTTTAAATTAGATCCTTTAATTTGGGGAACATAATTTTTTTGAGTTCTTTATGTATTTTAGATATCAGCCCTCTGTCTGAGAAATGGCTGGTAAAACTTCTTCCCATTCTGTAGGTTGTCTTTGAACCTGTTGTTGTCCTTGCTGGGTATAAATTTTTAATTTAATACAATCCCATGTATTCATTCTTGGAGCGATTTCTTGCGCAGTAGGTTTCTGTTCGGAACATTCTTGCCCATGCCTATGCCTTCAAGAGTTTTACTTACTTTATCTTCCAGTAGTTTTAAGTGTTTTTGTTTTAACACTTAGATCCTTGATTCTGTTTGATCTTAGTTTAGTCCTTGGTAAGCTATAAGGGCATAGAGTCCGTTTTCTGCATGTAGATGACTAGTTTTCCCAGCATCACTTGTGAAAGAGGTTATCTTTCCTCCAGTGTATACTTTTAGTCCCTTTGTCAAAGATCAGACACTTGCATATTCCTGGGGCTCTTTCTGCATGCTCTGTCCTGGTCCATTGATCCACGCACCTATTTTTGTTCTAACACCATCCTATTTTTATCATTGTAGTTTGCAGTGTAACGGTCCTGGCCAGCTCCGGAAGCCCAGGCATTGCCATGCTGGCCACCGAGACTGAGAGTACTGGCTCCTGCCTGTAATCCCAGCACTGTGGAGTCTGAGACAAGAGGACCACTCTGAGTCCGAGCTGTGTAGCAAGATTCTGTGCCAAATAAATAAAGGAATTTTAAAAAAGAAGGCAGATCACATCTGTAAGGTAAATCCCAAGGAATTTTTAGGGAGTAAGATGCTCATCATTAAATGAGTTAATTTTAAGCAGTTTTTAATGCTAAATTAAAATGTGTGAAGCCTGGCATGGTGCTGCATGCCTGTAATCCCAGTGCTGGGGAGGCTGAGATGGAGGATCACTACGTGTCTGAGCCTGAACTGCGTAGTGAGACCCTTTACCAAATACATACATGTTGGGAGCCCTGCAAGCAGCAGCTCGGGATCCCTGGGTAACAATGTAACAGCTTGGCGCTCCTTGTGGGTTCCGCCTTGGTATGTTTGGAATAACAGGAAGTAGAGTGTGGCCCTACCTGTCCGTTTGGACAGAATAAAATGGCTGCCTGGCAACAGAGCGGGATTGGCTGTATGCTAATATGTGACTGCTGATGATTGGCTTAGCTATACTATATAAGCTGCTGTGCTTCCGCAATAAAGCGAGATCTCCCCTTCCACAAAGAAGGCAAGGTGTGTCTGAGTTTTCCTTTCTGCGCCCGACACATACATACATAAATGATTTTGTAAAAAGAATAAAAAAAAATCAAATAACAAGCGCTGGTAGGGCCACAGACAAAAAGGAACCGTCCCAAGATGTTGGTATGAATGTAAACTAGTACAACCATATGGAAATCAGTACAGAAATTCCTCAAAAGCTGGGCTGGCAAGACAGCTCAGCTGACTAAGCGCCTGCTTAGGCAAGCCCAGGGACCCGGATTCCATCCCTGGCATCACATGCCAGCCAGCCCTGCCTGGGCACGCTAAGCTGGCCAACAAATCTGGATGTGGTGTGCATGCCTGTAATTCCATCACTGGGAAGCCTACCAACAGGAGGATCCCCGAGTCCAAGCTGCATAGTGAGACCGAAGACACAAAATTTATGTACCGAATACATAAAACTAAAGGAAAAAAGAAATTCCTCAAAAACTAAAACTAGAAATTCCATTTGATTTAGCTATCTGCCTCCTAGGTATCTCTCTGATAACCTAAAGAATTACAGTGATCCACAATACAACTCATTATAGCTAAGTTTTGGGAATGACTTACACTCCCATGAACAGAATATGTGGCATTTGTATACAATAAAAGTGCTGCTTTTTAATTGGTAGGATTGTCACACCAACTAACTATATATGCTGATACCTGTGAACCAAGCAACTGCACTGAATTTAGCAAAGTGTAATAGAAGGGTCAAACTTGGAATGTGTGCCAGTCTGGTCTTCTAAATACATACTTCTTGTCATGACATACTAAGTATTACTATACTGTCTTTCAAATAAAAATTTTAAAGAGTAATAAATGAAAAATACGACACACAAAAAAGTCACAGGACAGTCCTGCTACAATGCTGTATATGGATAGATTTCTAAATATCTGTGTAAATATATGTAAATGTTAATTCCTAGTTTTTAATTTTTTTCTTCATATTCTGTAAGGACTTAGAGTTTAACATCTCAATATTTGATGGAAAATAACTGTTCTATGTTATGTCTATGATGTCTGATATTTAGACAAATAGTGAGGGTAACTGCATATTTTGCAGGATAATAATAGCTTCTCTTTTGGATGGCTAACAACAAAAGTTTGCAGATCAAAAATTGGAGAAAAGGAAAGGCTACAAGATCAGCCAACATTTTGGCCCTAGCTTTTCAAGGTCAGTGAAGACTAAGGACATAGGAGAACCTGCACTGTAACATCATGGAACTCAGTTGTGCCCCAAATTTTCTGATCAAGGAGATTATGGAGCCACAGAGGAATGCGATCACTGATGTATAGTGTGCCTAAGGAGAGTCACATAGAGAGAAAACATTCTCTCAGGCTTCCACAGAGAGCAAATTGGTCAAGCAATGGCCATGTCTCATCCACATGGCTGACTCTGACAAGGGATCTACAAAGTGTGGTACAGCGTTACAGGATAAACCCTGAGGGTACCTGACTGACCTTATCTGATAGAAAAGTTACATTTCTTGTTATATAGGTCTTGCTTTATCTTGGTCTTAACCATTCAGCAGAAAAGTATCAAAACAAGGTATACAAAGTAAAACCATATTAATATACTGAGGTGCAAAGGGCTCAAGTCAGCAACTTCTTTGGATAACCCACTACTATTGTGGACTGCTGGACTGTGTTGGATTGTTTTGCTGAATTCATGCACCTATAGTATTTAGATGCCAATGGAATACCCATCTCGGACAAGACTAAATTGAAAAAGGATACAAAGGAAGGACCATTTTGTATTTGTATAGACAGAATAGGTAGATATACAGCTACTTTCGCTTAACTGAGTGAGATTTGTACTAATAAGGGAGCGGCTGCAGCGGCTTGCTGGGAGAGAGAGGCACGCAGGCAGCTGCGGGCCACGCGGCCCCTTCTCGCTCCCTCCTGGCGCGGGGTCCTCTCTGGATGGCGGCTTTTCCGGCCCAGTGCACAGAGTGCGGCTCTGAGCGGCATAGCATCGCCCCCACCTCGGGGCTGCCTTGCCGCCACCTCGCTGGGGTGGCGGGTGCCATTCTTGCCTGAAGCTCTGTCCCCAGCTCCATGAATGGAAATGGCTCTGCAGGACTGTTGGGGCCCAGCCCCTGCTCATGGTGCCCAGAAGACCCGGCTATGACACCGTGGGCAAACCCATTAAGCTGCTGGCTGTTTTCAAGTTGAAATCCCAAAGATTGATGTCTACCTCTGTGAACTAGACATTGAACCAGACAAATGTCCTAGGAGAGTGAACAGAACATACCAAAAACAAGGTGATTATACAGGTAAAACTTGTAGCAAATATACTTGTCAACGCTTTGATTCCTTTTACCAAATCCACCAGATTTTCTCTACAGAGACATAGTGAGGCCTTAACTCTCCACCTCATATAGCCCAGGGGAGTGGAGCCTTCTCAAGGTTATTGGACTCACACCCCTTGCAAGATGCTTCCTCTAAATCCACTAAATGGGAAGGAGCCGTCACATTCTTAGGCAGGGGTGTCTGCAGTAGGCCTTAAAACCAAAAAGTTATATCTTTCTCAGTGTACCCCCGATATCTGACACAAGCACAAAAGCTAAAAGGGTTTGCAGAAATAAATTTGCCTGAGTTGAGATGAAAAGGATACAAAATTAAATTATAGATGAAAATGAAAAATGGTGATACTGGCAGTGTACAAAAATTAAGGTCAGGAGCCGGGCGTGGTGGCGCATACCTGTAATCCTAGCACTCGGGAGGCTGAGGCAGGAGGATTGTTGTGAGTTCGAGACCAGCCTGAGCTACAAAGTGAGCTTAAGGCCAGCCTGAACTGCATGGTGAGACCCTGTCTCAAAAAGACAAAAAAAAAAAAAAAAAAAAAAAAAAAAAAAAAAAAAAAAAAAAAAAAAAAAAAAATTAAGGTCAGTAGGCTTCCCTGGATCCAGACAGAAAATGGACATTTCAAGACAAGATGTCCAAAGCTGCTAAAAATAAAAAGAAAAAAAAAAAACTGTTCATGATGGAATCAGACAAAATTTTAGATTGATAGGATCATGGGTCTTTCCCCTCAGCCTGAGGAAACTCATGTAAAATTCATATATATATATATATATTTATATATTTATATATATTCTGTTAGACATTTACAGACTCATACAGATGTGTCAATGGTTACACAGGCAATGGCCCCACTTGCTAATCAAAAAGTACCCAGTATGTTACTAAACCCCAAATTTAAGAGATCTCTGCTAATGGACTGACAAAACATTCTGACTAGTCTTTTTTATAATTACAACACCATTTGTTAAATGGGCTGTCTCTCCTCCAGCGTATGCTTTTGGCCCCTCCAGCCTTTGATTCCCTTACCATTTGAGAAAGACGTGTGTCCTGACTTGCGGATGTCTTTTATTTTGTTTTTTATATTTTGCATTTCTCATATAAGAGAAACCAGGCAATATTTAAGCTTGTGTATCTGATTCATTTTACTTAACATTACAGTCTTAACATAACGAGGTATCCATTTTCCTGCAGATGACTGATTTATCCTTCGTTAGGACAGATAGTGCTCCATTCTGTATGCATGTTACACTTCCTTTATCCACGCATTGGTTGATAAACATATAGCCTGCCTCCAACATGTACCTATTATGAATTGTGCTTTTATCAACATGGATATGCATCATTCACTGCAATATGATGTATTTTAACTCTTTTGGAAAGGCTGGCCAAATAGCTCAGCAGATTAAAGCACCTGTAAGCAGGTGCAGGGGCTGGGGTTCGATTCCTGGGCCTGCTGTGCCATGCAGGCCCGGCTCCCCGGGGCATGCTGGGGCAGCAACTGAGACTGAGCGTGGTGGAATGACAGCCTGTAATCCCAGCTCTTGCTCAGGAGGCTGTAAACAGACAGATCACTACAAGTCTGATCTAGTAGTGAGATTCTGCAGACCCTTCCCCAAAAACAAACTCTTTTGGGAGATACCTACATGGAGAACACCTGTGTCAAATAAATTTTCTACCTTTGTTTTTCTGAGGAATCTCCATATTGATTTCCATACTAGGTCTAGTTTACCTACCTACCAGCATTAAAGAACAATTTTTTTTTTGCTTACCAAACTTTATTATTTCATTTATTGACAATGACCCTTCTTTCTGGGATAAGGTAAAACTTCAGTGTCATTTTAGTTTGCATTTCTCTAACAGCCAGCAGTGTTGAACATTTCTTCACATATCTATTGGCATTTGTCCTTTTTCTTCTGTAGAGTAGATATTGATTTTACTTGCCCATATTTTTCAGTGGGTCTTTTATTTTGGAAGTCTAATTTTTTTGGCGGGAATCCAATTTTTTAAGGTTTTAAATATAGTATTCTAGATAATAGTCATCTGGAAAACAGCTCACAAACTTTTTTTTCTCATTGGTTGCCTTTTCACTCCATTTTTTGCTTTTATTGTGTACAAGCTGTTCAACCTGATACGATTCCATTTCTTGGTACTGTTTCTTGTGCAACCTGGATTTTGTTCAGAAAGTCCTTGCCTATGCCTGTAACTGCAAGAGTTTTACTCATTTTATCTTCTAGCAGTTTTTTGTTTGTTTGGTTGGTTTTGTTTTCTGGCAGAACCAGGGATTGAACTCAAGCCTTGTGGAAGCATTTATTCCACTGAGCAATCTCCCTGGCCCCTAGGTTGTCTTCCTATTTAAACGTTTATTTCTCTGATCCATTTTGATTTTAAATTTAGTATGTGGTGAGAGATACAGATCTAGACTCAATCTTCTGCATAGAGATGGCAAGTTTTCCCAGAACCATTTGTTAAAGAGGCTTTGTTTACTCCAGTTATTTGAATGTACTTGAGTTTGTTTCTGCATCCTCTTTTCTGCTCAGCTGGTCCTCATCTCTATTGCTGTGCAAGTACAATGCTGCTGTATCACTGTAGCTGAGCAATATAATTTCATTCCAGGATTGTTATGCCCCTTTTCTCTTGTCACCTAGTATTGCTTTTGTTTAGAGCCTAGGTGTATTTCCCCTCTCACTCAACAAATTTCCTTGAGTCAGTTCAACCACAAAATGGTAAGTACAGTACTATTCAATACAGTGGTTTCCCTTCATATCCAAACTTCACATTCTCCTTTCCCCTAATCCTCCTCTTTCTTCTGTCTTCCCTGTAGCATCAAGCAGAACCATCATCCATCTTTCTAGCTCCAAGTTAGAAACCTGGACATTCCCCTTGACCTTCTCACAATGCCTGCTTACATCCACCCACACGTGCTCACTCTGCCTTCTGAACATCTTTTGAATCGCTCCAATTCACTTCCTTCCTACTGTGACAATCCATTATCAGTAATGCAGTGACAATTTCACTCTAACATGATCCTCTTTCACAAACCATACCACCTCTCTCTCATGACTAAGACCTTTTAGTGGCTCTGTAACCTTGAAAATAACAACTGTGAAGACTAGAAACATGGAGAGAGAAGGCAAAAGTAAATTTTACCTTTATTCATTTTATCACCATATTTGTTTTCCTGGGATTTTTTTGTTTGTTTGTTTTGTTTCCTTTTGGGGGGGTACAGAGTCCCACTGTGTAGTTCAGGCTGACCTTTGGTTCACAATGTACATAAACAGGTTGGCCTTAAACTCACAACAGTCCTCCTGCCTCGGCCTCCTGAGCACGCTGATCCCAGCATATGCCACCATGCTTGGCCAGTTTTACTGCTCTTGAACTCTTAGAAACAGAATCCTGCGCTATGTTCTTTTGGTGTCTCTCTCCTCTGGCTCATTGTCATGGCCATGAATTTATCCATGCTGCTGGTCTGTGTTCCTATAACTGATTGATTTTCTTTGAGTTTTTAATCTCTTGAGCCCATCTCGTCCTTGGATTGGTGAAATCCAGATTTGGTGTCTGGGCAGGGAAAGAGGAAGTGCTTGCAGGACAGGTCATAGGTCAGAAGACTATTGCTAATCTCTGGAGCTCTACACTGCAGCCTGGCTGCAAGACCTCAATGTTTCAGGATCTAATTTGCCTTAGGAGCAAACCTTCAAGGTGACTTTGCTGGGTTACTGTAGTAGGCACCCAGATAACAGCTAACGGGTTCATTTTACCCTTCTTGATCCTATTTTACATGTCTCTTGGCAGCTCTGCTAGCTGTATCACTCTGAGTGTAAATCTCCCCAAACATATGAACTCTGTAAAATTTTACTATAGATCCTGTTAATTCATAATCTGTGCTCTGCTCTCACTTCTGACCAAGGAGAAAAAGAATAGAGATAGCTCAAGACAAATCAGGATTATTTTTAAAGAGCAAGTCCTAATAGTTGGATGAAATATCCTTCATGGAAAAAAGAGAAACACATTAACTTAATGTAAATATTATTTTGTTTTTGTTCTGGTGCTGAGTACCAGATCCAGGGCCTTGCACCTGGTAAGCAACTGCTCTGACCCCAGCCTGCGCCTTCCTTCTGTTCCCTTCCTCCGTGTCCATCCCACTTCCCCATGGGGTTGCTCTACCACGCTGAAATACACTCAGCCCTTATGGAACTGGTATTCTGAGAAGATCATTGATACCAATTTGAAAACATAATATTTTAGTAAGATGGAAAATTCAGAAGACACGGAACGATTCCTAGACCCATACAGATTGCCAAAGCGGAATCAAATAGAACTAAAATTCCTCAATAGACTTGTATCAATCAATGAAATTGAAGTTGTGATTAGAGAGCTACCAACCAAGAAAAGCCCACATCGTGACGGATTCCCTGCTGAATTCTACAAGAAATTGAGAGAAGAAGTAACACCACCACTTCTCCAGCTCTTTGTGAAACTACCTCAGTCAAGGAATTTTAAACTTTCCTGTTGAGCCTCTGTGGCCTTGACTGTTGCCACTCATGACTCCTGGAGGGTCCTGGGTGCAGGTGTGAACCACTGAATGTGCACCAGCCTGAAGAGGCCTCAGAGGGTTCTCTGACCCAGGCCCACACTTCAGAAATGGATTTATTGCTCTGTAAGACTCTAAATGTCTTGAGTAGGATCAGCTGGGACCATCTGAGGGCACTGTTACAAAAGTCTGACCCTTGTCTACCCCAGTCACCCAAGTTCTTGAGCTCTGAGAATAATCACAGTCCATTCCTACATCCTGCACCCTTCCTCATGGCCTGCGTCCTGGAACAATGTCTACTCTGCTAGGACATGGCACCCGCCTACTAGGTCAGAGCACCCATCACTATGGCCACACACTCATCCATGCCCACTCCCCCATCTTAGTGGCCCACCTTTGTGTCACCCCAACTGAGCTGGATCTACTGATCCCCTGCCCTATGCAGCTCCACAAACTGGACTTGGGCTGTCCCAGGAAGTCCCACCCAAAACCTCAAATTCCCTGGCTGCGTTTATACTGCAATGTCTAAGATGGATGAAATTGAGCACTGGGCATATAGCTCAGCAGTATAAGTGCCAGCCTGGCAAGCAAAAGGTCCTGCTTTTAATCCCTGGTACAAAAAAAAAAAAAAAAAAAAAAAAAAAAAAAAAAAAAAAAAAAAAAAAAAAAAAAAAAAAAAAAAAAAAAAAAAACTCACAGGAAAAACAAAAGTAAAGATGATGGGGCCAGGGTGATGGCTCATTAGAATAAGCGCTTCCCTGGCAAGTGCCAGGGCCTGAGTTCAAACCCCAGTACCCCACCAAAAAAAAAAAAAAAATTAGAGATGAATGAGCATCCCAAGTGTGAATGAGGATGTGGAATACCTAAAACTCTCAGACATTGCTAAAGGGAATATAAAATAATATCATTGCTTACCTGTGCTGTTATGAAGAATCAATGTCTGTGTGTAAGTCTGTAAAGAAAATCGCGTTCACCTCTTGATGAAGTAGCTAGTGGTGGCAAGGCTGAGTCAACTTCTGGGTGCATGCTTCACTTTTCAAAAAACTTCCTAATTGAAGGTAATATTTATATCCCACTGCTGTGCCTCCCTGTTACCCCTCCTTTCCTCCCTCTTTCCCTCCCTCTCACCTTTCCTCCCTCACCTTCCCTCCCTCCCTCTTACCTTTCCTCCCTCCCTCACCCTCCCTCTCACCTTCCCTCCCTCCCTCTCATCTTTCCTCCCTCCCTCACCCTCCCTCTCACCTTCCCTCCCTCC
>PVKA01049506.1:0-13199 GCA_004027165.1 Ctenomys sociabilis | reverse complement strand
AAGACTCAGGACATAGGAGAACCTGTACTGCAATATCATGAGACTCAGGTGAGCTCCAAATTTTCTGAACAAGGAGATTGTGGAGCCACAGAGGAAAGAGATTGAAGTTCTATAGTGTGCCTGGGGAGAGTCACATGAAGAGAAAACTTTTTCTCAGGCTCTCACAGAGAGCATTCTGGTCAAGCATTGGCCGTGACTCATCCACATGGATGATACAGACAAAGGAACTACAGAATAATGTACAGGACTACAAGATAAACCCTGAGAAGACTTCAATGACCACATAGGAAATATAAAGTTCATGTGTTGGTATATAAGTTTTGATCTACCTATGTCTTAACCATCCAGCAGAAAAGTATAAAAGTATAAAAATGAAGTATACATTGTGAGCCCATAATATTAAGCTGAGCTGTAAATGGATATGGTCGACAATTTCTTTGAATAACTCCCTATGGTTGCAGAATGCTGGACTGTGTTGGATTGTGGTGTCGAGTTCAAGCACATAAGGTGGTTGAATGTCAACAGAGTGCCCACTTTTGACAGGTGTAGACAAAGGAAGGGTTGTAGAAAGAAAAAATCAGGATGTGTGTGTATAGACAGTACAGTTGGGATAGATAACGCTGTGCTTCTACATAATTCTATGAGAGGCAAGATCTGCACTAATGGTTGGACAGGATATTATGTCAGCTTTTAGTGCTATGGTCATCCACTAGGTAAATAATTATTCAATCTTTGATATAATTCAGCTGTATAAAAACATGTAAATATAATATCATGTATGCACCTTGTACAATACCAAAACGCTATGAAAACAGTTTGCAATGTATTATTTCATCGACTCTGTATGGTTATGATGTTTTGAAACTGTCTGATTGACATTTGTATTTCAATAAAATAAAAATAAATGGAAAAAAAAAAAGATATCTCAGCAGACTAACCACCTGGTTAGGCAAGTGCAAGAACTGGGGTTCTATCCCCAGTGCCACCTGCTGCACGGTCCCCACACCCAGGCCCACCAAGACCCAAGAGCTGGCCACCAAGACCCAGAGTGGTGGTGCACTCCTGTAATCCTAGCACTAGAGACTGAAAACAGGGGACCACCAAGACTCTGAGCTGCATATTGGGACCCTGTACCAAATACATAAAAAAGAAAAGAATCAACTTGACAAAGGAATGAATGAAGATGTGATGGCCAGCCAAATAGCTCAGTGAACTAAAGTACCTCCTTAGGCCCGCACAGGGATGGGGGTTCCATCCCCAGTGGGCCATGCCTGCCCCACCCCTGGGGCACGCTGAGATGGTGATTGAGACTGGGTGTGGTGGCTTGCACCTGTAATCCCAGTGCTCGGGAGGCTGAAAATAGGAAGTTCACTGTAAGTCTGGTCTGTGTAGTGAGACCCTGTAGACCTTGTACTAAATAGAATTTTAAAATATGTGAGCTTCTTAATACAATGGAGTGCTAAAGATTTAATCCTTCTTCTGCCCTAACGAAGAATAAACTTAAGGCATTTCTATGAAAATGGATGCAGCTTGAGACCATACTCTTCAGTGAAATAAATAAGACACGCATGTTCAAAAATTGTATGATTTATCTAGTATGAAAAACTGAAAGTGTAAGTAAGGATCGAAAAGTATAATAGATATTGTGAAATAGGAATTAAATGTTCAAATGGGAAGGGGAACTAGGGAGGGATGAGCATGAAAGGAAGGAAGGGCAAAGAAACAAAGGAAGAGAAGGAAAATGGATACAAAGCTTTTGTATATAAGGAACAAAAGAGCAGTTTAAGTGTGAAGAGGGAAAAGGGAAAAAAAGAAGCAAGGTATGTGATATACAGATACAAATTCCTGGTGATGAATGATATCATTACGTTTATCTAAAGTGCAGCAGTGAAATACATTTTTTAAATGTTGTAAGAAAATAAACAAATCTATCCTTCAACGAGGACAAGAAAGCACAGAGAATTCGTCAGCCTATCCCAGGTCACACAATCAGTCAGTACAGAAGTAAGACAAACCCATGTGACCTAGCTCTGCATGCAAATTTCTGAACTCTGCATTCTGTGTCTGCTGTGTTTCCTTCTAGGAAAGCCAGCTTGAGTGTTCTAAAAATATTTATTTTGTGCTGTATTTCTATTTTTATTTATTGATTTTTGTATTTTAGGGCAGGGTCTACAAGGTGTTCAGGGTCTCACTACTAGATCGGACTTGCAGTGATCCGCCTGTTTACAGCCTCCCACGAGCTGGGACTACAGGCTCACAGGCCAGACCCGCTGTGCCCACTCTCAATTGCCTCTCAGTGTGCCCTGGAGGAGCGGCAGGCCTGACAGGCCCCTGCACCTGCTTGTAGGCACTTTAATCTGCTGAGCTATTTGGCCGGCCCTTGTGTTGCATTTTTAGATGTTAAAACAATTCCGTTTTACTGCCACCATCATCACCAAGCAGATATTGTCAGCTTTTTGATTCAGTCCTCTTATTTTCTTGCTAAATTCTGCCCATCGGTCCATTCCTGCTCATTAACTGCCTCTGTGTTTGGCATCTTTACCCTTAGATAATTGGATTATGGACCCCTGAGAATTTAGCGGCACATCGCACTACTATCTGAAGAAAACTATCTGCCACCAGAAAGCTGCTATCATCCAAATGACTAAACACCTTCCAGGAATTTAATTTGGAGAGAAAGCTTTATGTCCTAGATCTTAAAAAAAATCCAGTAACACCTGAACATTTTTTTCCCTACAGTTCAACTACTTAGAATTGCTTTGCAGCCCAAGCTGCTTCTTCCCCCAGACAAAGGCAAGATTAGTCAAAGAACTAATTATGCAGATTTCTCTATTAGATTTCTTCAGCCCAACAGATTCTGAAAGCATTTGTCTATCCACTGTAGAGAAAACATTGATTTCCACGGTTAGGCACCCACTGGGCAGAAATGTTAGATCAGGCCTCACCATGCTGCATGTGGAATCAAATAAGAATGCTGACTACAGCAGCCATTGCTAGCTTCTCATCCTAAACTATCTGTTGCTATTTTACGATAGCCTTGCACTTACCTTCTCCCTTACCCACGGGCCCACCAGTCATACAAGAGTTTGCCAGTAATAGAATAGAATATTCATCGAATTAATTGTCTTCCTCGCTACTTGCTGCTGAGAAGATAGGCTGGTAAAATATTTGTGTGGGT
This sequence comes from Ctenomys sociabilis, assembly GCA_004027165.1. NCBI lineage: Eukaryota > Metazoa > Chordata > Mammalia > Rodentia > Ctenomyidae > Ctenomys > Ctenomys sociabilis. The sequence goes on along the minus strand of PVKA01049506.1, from coordinate 10,021 downwards.
TGAAATGGTTTTTGCATAATTATAACACAGTAAAAACCCTGGAGTCTGCTCCTTTCCAATGTTAAGAAACATTTTAAAATCTCAGTATGTGTTTTACAGTTAATCGACACACATTTGAAAAACATTTTGCATTCTAAAGTCCAATTGTGTGAGGAAAGGGTAATCTGGCTCTTGAAAATGGAGCAAACAAAACAAAACGAAGCATAAATAAAAGCCTTAAGACTAACAAAGCAGCCAAGATCCTTGTGAATGCTCCTTTAACTTCTCACCTTAATCTCGGGCCTAGTACACCTCTTCTAGCTGTATCATTTGATAGAATCATCCCTTTATCTAATTGTAACATATGTTCAGAAAAATGCCAGAAGTAACACAATCTAAAAGGTATCACTCATCTAAAAATAGCTGTTTGTGATCTAAAAGTTTTCTGTTTAAATCTTAGCTTTAACACATAATTCATTATGTGGCTTTCACCAAACGTAAGCCCTTCTGGTCTCAGTGTTTCCATCTGTGAAGTGGGCACTAATTATACCTCCTTCCAGAATATTACAAGGAATGCACACAAAAGTATTCTGCAAATTTTTTTTTTTTTTTACTGTATCTCTTTTCCCCGAGAGATACTCAGTAGTGTCTGTGAATGTTTTTAGTTGTCACCATTGGGGGATGATACATCTACTCAAGAGAAATAAGGGAGTCTGCTCAGCAGTGTCAGGCTCTATGGAAATGTCACTGTTGCAGAGATTTGGAATCTCTGGACATCATGACTGGCTCACTGTAAGTGCTCTTTGGAGCATGTAGACATTCTATGTGACTACCTTTTCCTCTTGGAAAAAATGAGTATTCTTCTTTTTATGATTTTCTCTGATTGGATCAGAAAGTTTAGTGGCCTTGTACGAGGCCTATTGTTTTACACTCAAATCCTACAGACCCCAGCATAGAATTTATCTCATATTTTAAGTGCAAATGCAACCAACTAACATAGCTCTGGAATTTTCCACTATTTTATCAACCCAATCAGAAAGGGTTCTGTATTAGTTACTCTTCTCTTGTTGTTAGGACAAATACCTGACACTCAAAATGAGGAAAGAAAAGATTTATTTAGCTCACAGTTATTGGAGATTTCAAGACACTTGAAGAGAAGCTGGGGCACTGCCATGTCCAGAATGACCTCCTCTACCTCTCCCAGAGAGGCCACCAGGCCTGGGGGAGCAGGTATGGAGGCACGCGCTGCCGGTTTAATGGTTTGAGCCTCTCTGGCCCCACCCCTCAAACCCTGCCCTGGTCCTCTGGCCCTGACCCTCACCTCTTGCTGCTGCTCCTCACGAAGCTACCACTCCAAAATTTACATGAGGCTTTCGGGGACAACTAGATATAAACCTTAACATTCTCCTACCTTAAGAAATTTGCATTAAAATTCCTTCCTTTTCCAAATTTATAATCGATTGTAGGTCAACCATAAATCATTTCCTCCAAAATGTCCCATGTAGTAATTACTTCTTTCCAATCCAGTGCACTAAATTAGATTATAATTATTAGTCACACTTCTAGCTTTTATTTAGACTCCAACTCCAGCCAACACAAAACAAATGTTTGGAAGGCTTATAAGCACTTCTTTTCTCTTTAACTTGACAGGCTTTCTTTAAAAAACAAAAAATTCAATAGCTATCCTTATATAAATGTTAGGTTTACTTGAAATCATGCAAATTAAAAGAATAAACAAGCTAAAAATTATCAGCTCACATGGGTTCCTCATCTCCACTGACTCAAGAGCCAGAAGGTAGGGCAGTCAGAGTTCAATTAGTTTTTATTATTGCTAAAATTACTACCATTATTAGCTGTGTGCCTTGAATAAATCTCTGCCTGGTAAGTTTTTATTTCCTTATCTGAATAAAGACACTGATTGAGTTCCTGAGGTGAACGGACAGAAATTGTTTTTAGTAAAAAAAAAAAAAAAAGAAGGAAAGAAATTGTTTTTAGGTAGTGCTGAGGGTGTGACAAGAAGGTGTGAAGAGGAAAATTGTTTAAGATGAGCGATGAGCCCTGAAGCGGAGAGACAAGAAGGCGGAGTTAGAAGAGTCAGTGCACACGGAAAAGTCTGGGGTAGAGTCTTCTGGTTCCTGATCCAGTGGGAGTGACCGAGGAAGGACAAAAGCCTGGTGGTTAGAGTAGCGTGCTTGAAGTGAGTTTCTCAGAAAGGTTCAGGTAGCCACTGCCATGTAGCCCTTCTTTGTGTACATTCAAATAAGGAAATTTATCGTTGAATACTTTGAAGTCCTCCTATATTTAAATAACAGACTGCTAACAGCTTAGGAGGAGAACATTAACAATTAGGGAAAATATGCCCCACACATGTTCTTGTTCCCCTCACATGCTGAACCAATGCTGTTTTACTATCATCCATTCAATAAATATAGAAGACCCACTGTTCAACAGGTATTGTTTTATATTCTTGGTGTATAGCACTGTAGTAACTCTCCTCAAATAAATATTTGATTTTAAGTGATTTGACTTTATTTTAATAACAAAACAATGATTACTACCACTGTGTGACTTTATATCCTAATGTAGAGACAGATAATGGAAACAAATCATAAGTTATAAAGAAAATGTTAGGACTGTGGGAAAAGTAAAGAACAGCAGGCAATGGAAGTTTCAATGTACCTGTGCACCTGACCTTAAATAAATGGGCCAATAAGCTTCATTACAGTGAAGTCAAATTTTGTGGGTTGTCTTTTCGCTCTGTTGACAATTTCTTTTGACATGCAGAAGCTCCTTAAGAAGAGTTGATCCCAGTTGTTCTTTCAAGTGCTTCCCGTGTGAATATGTTTGTTCATGAACTCTTTACCTACCCCTATGTCTTCAAGAAGGAAGTAGTCCTTGAAATAATACAGCTCTGCGCTCTCTTGAGAAATGTCCTCTGTTTGCCAGTAGTGTGTCTGACTGCCCAATTGTTCAAGGCGCCCTTCTAGATCTCTCTGCATTGCACACACCACCACCATTTGCTTTCATATACCTGCACAAGATTTTCTCAGTTCACTTCAGTTACCATCATGAACTGTCTTGTGATTTAAAAACAAACAAACAACACCAAAACAACAACCACAACAACAAAACCCAACTTGTGTGACTCTCAACACTACTAAAAGTTCACATTCTCTAATTGTTCAGGATGAAGTGAGCCTTTCCAGTAGCAAGTTCTTCCTCTCAGGCTGCTAGGATGGGACCATGTACAGCTGGCAGTGGAAAACTAAGCTCAGTAAAGCCAGTGGGGTAGTGACGATTCACTTGCTTCCTGACACCCCGGGAGTGGCTCTGTATTGGACAATAAGATAATGGGCCCTGTTGTATCTTAGTTCTTTATATATTCTAGACAGTAGACCTCTGTCTGATTGTGTATTAGTTAGGATTTTTTCAAAATTTGTGGGTTGTCTTTTCATTCTGTTGACAATTTCTTTTGACATGCAGAAGCTCCTTAAGAAGAGTTGATCCCAGTTGTTGATTCTTTCAAGTGCTTCCCATGCGAATATATGTTTGTTCATGAGCTCTTTACCTACCCCTATGTCTTCAAGGGTTCCTCCTACTTTCTCTTCTAAGAGATTGAGTGTTTCTTCTTTAATGTTTAAATCTTTAAACCATTTTGACTTTAACTTAGTGCATGGTGATAGAGCTGGGTCAAGTTTTAGTTTTCAGCATGTAGAAAGCCATGTTTTCCAGCACCATTTGTTAAAGAGGCTATCTTTCTTCCAGTGAGCTTGTGTAGCACCTTTGTCGAAGATCAGATGGCTGAGTGTGATTGTAGATGCCTCTGCATCTTCTAATCTATTCCACTGATCTTCAGGTCTATTTTGTTACCAATACCATGTTGATTTTATCACAGTGGCTTTGTAGTATAATTTCAAGTCAGGAATTGTGATGCCTCCTACCTTGTCTTTATTGGCCAAGATTGCCTTTGCTATTCTAGGCCTTTTCTGGTTCCAAGTAAATTTTTAGTCAGATAAGGCAAAGTGAATGGCATATGTTCCAGGATACTAATCAGCTTTTCTTCTGAATGATTAACAACCTAAGTCCACAGATCAAAATTGGAGAAATAGAAGAGCCACAAGGCCAGCCAACATTTTGGCCCTAGCCTTTCAAGGTCAGCGAAAACTCAGGACATAGGAGAACCTGTACTGCAACATCATGAAACTCAGTTGAACTCCAAATTTTCTGAACAAGGAAATTATGGAGCCACTGAGGAAAGAGATCAAAGTTCTATAGTGTGCCTGGGGAGAGTCACATGGAGAGAAAACTTTCTCTCAGGCTCTCACAGAGAGCAAACTGGTCAAGCATTGGCCATGACTCATCCACATGGATGACACAGACAAAGGATCTACAGAATAAGGTACAGGACTGCAAGATAAACCCTGAGGTTACTGACCTCATAAGAAACATAAAGTACGTGTGTTGGTATATAGGTCTTGCTCTATCTAGGTCTTAACCACCCAGCAGAAACATATAAAAATGAAGTACACACTTCTTGGCCATAATAATAAGTTGAGCTGTAAATGGCTATGGTCGACAACCTCTTCAGATAATTCACTATTGTTGTGGAATGCTGGACTGTGTTGGATTGTGTTGTTGAGTTCAGGCACCTAAAGTAGTTGAATGACAATGGCTTCCCATGTTTGACAGGTGTAGAGAAAGGAAGGGGTATAGAAAGGAAGAATCATGATGTGTGTGTATGGACAGTACAGTTGGGATAGATAACGCCATGCTTCTACATAATTCTATGAGAGGCAAGATTTGCACTAATGGTCGTTGGACAGCATATTATGTCGGCTTCTAGTACTATGGACAACCAGCAGGAAAATAACAAAGCAGAAAGTATTAATTATTTAATCTTTGATGTAATTTAGGTATAAAAAATAAGATACTCAAACAGCTACACTCTCTTAATTTACTGATAAGAGACATACAGTATAATAATGTCTGTAAGTATAATATCATGTATGTACCTTCTATGATACCAAAACATTATGAAAACAGTTTGCAATGTATTAATTTATCAAATCCATCTTGTCAAGGTATCTTAAAACTATCTCATTGATATTTTTACTTCAATAAAACAAAAATAAAAAATTAAATAAATAAATAAGATAATGGGCTGCCCTGCTGTGCAGAAGTTTGCCCTACAGGGCGAGACCTGGAGCCATTCTCACCCAACCAAGTTATCTGTTAAGCAGACCTGACCAGTTGATCACTGTCTTAGTACTTCCTCAGGGCCTTCGAAGAAATAATTGAAGGAGATTCTCTGGAGAATCAATGAGAGAAAGCATAGGCCTTACTTGAACTGGCAATCAACTGATAATGCCTTATGGGAACATGAAGTTCAATGAATGAGTAAAGGATATAAAGTAAGAAGTGACAAGAAGTAGTGCCAGAGATACAGCCAAGTCTGTTGCCCTGCTCATAAAGATACCTTGTGTGATGGTTGTTCTATTAAGATATCAGTCAGAAGCCTCCAGAAAGTGACCCTCTAGCCACAATGATAGAGAAGAAATTGAATTTTTAAAGAAATGTTTCTTTAGATTATTTCTAATATAGTTTCTTTGTAAATATTTAGAAGAAACATTTGATTCATCTGTAAATATGCATACATCTATGTCATTATGACAGGTAAGTAAAGATCGAATATCTATCGATCTAATTAATTTAATGAGGACAAACAACCTAACTAGACACCTCAATCCCTGAAGAATTAACCATGCTTGCCCAGGGGATAATTAAGACAAGTATTTAAGTGCTTTAAGCTAGATCTTAAATATTTACTTAACTGCCTTAATCCTTGGTTTTTCTGCCTCCCTATGGCTGGAGAGATTGTGTTCAAGTCTGGACAATTCTTTGTTCACTGTTCTCCCTGTATTCTTCAAAAAACAAAGCCTAAAATTAAATCTGTTAAAAATTCAAGAGGAGAATTATTTTCCTAATATTTTCAGTGTAATCTCAATTCTAGCTTGCAAATTCTACATCATGTAAGCATGTATTTAAATAATTGCTTGGTTTGTGCATCCTATTATTCTAAAATTCATACCAAAATTTCTGGACATTTTCCAGCTTGATGGAGAAAATGAATTTTAGATTTTTTGAATGTTTTTAAAGTGAATAATAAAATCATTTTCTTTCAGCTGAGCTGGTCTTTTAAACTAATGCAGGAATAAGAATTTTAAAACAAATTAATTGGGTGACAACTGTATTTGTCAGTTGTACATTGCCACAGTAAAATACTGCAGGCAGCTATCTTTCTAATTGTTGGAGAATGGACGTCAGCAGCCACTCCTTGTGTGTTGTCCGTTTAATGACAGGAACAATAATGGTGCGTGTACACAGGAGCAAGCCAGCAGTTACATTTTGAACCTGGAGGAAAAATGACAGACAGGCAGGCAAGCAGGCAGATGGACAGACAAAACCTCACCCTTCCCTTCAGGAGGGCACCACCAGTGACCTTAAGGATCTACCACTGTCTACAGCACCTTTCAGTAGTGCCAGCCCGGGGACCAATTGTTTACATGTGGATCTTTTGGGGACATTCCACACCCAAATCATAACAATGACCAAATTTTGTCATTTTGGAGTGGTGCTGGATTAACATTCACCTAGTCTAAGCTCAGAAATCATCTAGTCTGAGCAACAAATTTGATAATATAAATGTGTAGTATAACAACTATTGCTAATTGTTTTCTTTTTTTGGTTGCTGGCTGAGCTCCTCCTGGGGGCGGGGCTGGCCTGGCATGTCTTGCTGGGAATCCAACCGGGGGTCTGTGGGCTTGTCCAAGAACATGCTTCAGACTGCTGAGCTATCTTGCTGGCCCCACTGCTAATTTTCTGTTCTGGTTTTGAAATACTGTTCTATTTTCATTTTGCGATGCTTTGTTTTTACTTGTCCTTATTTTTTGCTTTTGGGTTTTATTCCTCCTTAAAATTAAAAAAAAAGAAAAAATCTAGTTTAGCATTTCTTATTCTTACCTTCTTCTGGCTCAGGTACCCTTTGAGAATCTAGCAGACAGGATGGCCCCAAAAAATATTTTTAAATAATAATTTCAATTATTTTCTGGATTTAGGAGCTGTAGAGTATCTATATTTTAAAATATATAAACCATAATAGAGCTGTATTTTATCTCTTGTTATTTTATTCTTGTTATCTTATTCTTGGGGATTAAACCCAAATCCTCCTTCACAATGCATGATGTCTATCCCCAGACTATGTCCCTAGCCCTCCTCCTTTTTGGTTAGAATAAAAAAAAAATTTATGATTCAGAACAAGGAAGAATATTCAGTGTCAAACAAGCAATTAAAATGGATATGTACATAGGATTCTGCATCTGATAATTCTCAGAATCTACGTACTTCCTACTAGGCCATGTATTTGGCATCACGACATACTATAGGACAGTTAATGTATGAGAAAATAAGATAGCATTATTGGTTAATTTCTATTTCTTGCATATTTATGCAAAATTCAAGGTTCTGAGTGTTCCTATCAAACTGTATCTTATGTTGGTTAACATATTGGAACAATGTTACTTATTCATACATTGAACGATTTTTCCAGGTATGCTTATGAATTATAATCTTTTTCCTATTTTTGCTCATTTGTTGGTTGGCCTGTATTGTAGACTGAAAACAAGGCTTTTGCACTGCGCTATATTGGGCTGCATTCCCAACCTATAGGACATAAGGACACCAGCTGGGAAAAGACTGCAAATGGTACCCTGGCACATTTTCATTCCCCTCATCATTCTTTCCAGACTCTTAAGTTTGTGACAGAGTTATGGTATGAATGTATGACTAACAAGAATCACATTAAAGAAATAAAAAATTTAAGTCCTAGACGCCCAAACTCTTGGAAAACCTGCGCCAACTCTTCCCCTGGGCCTGGCATAGCTGTAGCCCCACTTTGGCAGCTGTTTTAGTGGTCTACTGCTATATAACAAAACATGACAAAATTCAGTGGCGATAAACAACTTGTTATCTCCCATGGTTCTGTATGCTGACTGGATTCAGCTGAGCAGAAATTTCTTGGGATTTGTCGTACTCCAGCGGTTTGACAAGAACAGGGCCAGGAGGTCTGACTGTTAGAAATTCAAAAGTACCCACTTAGTTGGCTGAAAGTTGATGCTCCTTTTCAGTTAAAGCTCAATTAGAGCTGTCAGCCTGAGTACCTAATTATACTTTTTCAACTGACTTAGATTACTCATAAGGTAGTGGCTGAGATATGAGAAAGAATCTTGCAAAGGCCAGAGCTCCAAAAACTAGAGCTGCAAATTAGAAAACGTAGAAATCCCTGAACATCACTTCCACTGCATTCTATTGGTCAAGCAAATTACTTGGACAACATTGATCCAAGGGGAGGGAAATTAGAATATACACCTCAATGAAGAAAATGCAAAGAACCTGTAGGACTGATTATAACAGCTTTCAAAGGAATTCTTGATTTTCTGGATATCTATTTGAATCTGTTTCATACATTCTAGTTCTTTCATGTATTGTTTGTTCAGTGTTTCCATCATTCTCCTATTCCCCTTTATTTTTTTAATACATGTCTTCTTCAGATGTGCTGAGCAATTCTTTCATGATTGTTGTTACTTCTTTTTAACTTGAGAGATTATTTCTGATCTGATTTGTTTTATGACCTGATGGAGTTGTTCCTTTACTTCAGCTGCTACCAGTTCCAAAATATCAGGCATGTGGCTTCCAAATCCTTCTATGACCTTAGATCCTGGACTTGTTCTGTATGGGCTGGATATCTGAGATTACTTTTTGCTTCTTTGTTTTGTTACTTTTTAAACTCCCAATGTTCACCTGGATTCAACAGTGAAGGTAGGGGTATGGGGTGCAGGTGACCAAGGCTCCCATGACAGGGGGGGCAGGGGATTGGGGGTACAGGGTAGGGCTCACCAAAGCTCCTCCTGCTGCCCCATGTGCTAGAGGTGGCACCCCAGCTACAGTGGAAGAGGGGGAGGGGCAGGGCTCATCAGGTCTGGAGGTTTCCTGTGGCTTTCCAGAGAGAAGCTGCCACAGCTCAGCTGAGTTCAGGCAATGCTGTGGGGAGGGGCCCTGATTTTGTATCTACCAAAACATTTGTTAGTTTGTGTTATAATGTCTGTTTATTTCAACATCTATCCTGTCATATTATAATCTCAAGAGAAGGGGCAAGGGTAGAATTAGAATCTTTGTCTTTCCTGTCTCCCAATAGAGCCAATCAATGTGGGCTGAAGCATAGTAAGAGAATGAGAGCCTAAGTGAGTACATGAGTGACAAAAAGTAGAAAATTTTGAGGTGAGGGTGGTTTCACATGCTGTAATCCCAACACTCCAGAGGCTGAGGCAGAAGGATTGCTATGAATTTGAGCACAACCTGAACACATTGTGAAACCCCATCTCAAAACCATTCAGTAAAACCCCATTCAGTAAAATGCTGAAAAAGTTAACTGAACATGTTAATGCACAGAAAGAAATGACCCAGTAGAGCAGTAGAATGACAAGCAGAAGAGATAACGACAGAACCAAGTTCCTTGTAAAATTGAAACAACATGATCCATAGCAAGGCGGAAGAACTGGTTGTAGCAAAAAAAAAAAAAAAAAAAAAAAAAAAAAAAAAAAAAAAAAAAGAAAAGAAAAATGTCTCCACTGACACCCATAGAAAAGAGAAAGGCTGTGAAGAACAGAGGAGAAACTGGGAGCAGAGAAGGAGATACCAGGGAACTGCACCCAATACTGACCCCCTCAGACTAAGTGAAATAGGGGCCCCGGGGAAATGGCTCAGTAGAGTAAGCACTTGCCTGGGAAGAGCGAGGGCCTGAGTTCAATCCCTGGTTTTGCACCAAAAAAAAAAAAAAAAAAAGCAGACTAGGTGAAATAGTAGAAGAAAAGTAGAGTTACATTCTGCTCAACTACTTTATTTCATTTGATTACCCACTTTTAATTTTTTTTTTTTTACTGTATTTGGTTGTTGCAGGGTCTCACTACGCAGGCTCAGACTCTTGGTG
>PVKA01049505.1:0-13198 GCA_004027165.1 Ctenomys sociabilis | reverse complement strand
ACACAGACAAAGGAACTACAGAATAATGTACAGGACTACAAGATAAACCCTGAGAAGACTTCAATGACCACATAGGAAATATAAAGTACATGTGTTGGTATATAAGTTTGGATCTACCTAGGTCTTAACCATCCAGCAGAAAAGCATAAATGTATAAAAATGAAGTATACATCGTGAGCCCATAATATTAAGCTGAGTTACAGACATTATTATAGCAGATGTCACTTATCAGAAAATTAAGAGAGCGTAGCTGTTTACATATCTTATTTTTATACCTGAATTATATCAAAGATTCAATAATTAATACTTTCCACATCGTTATTTTCCTAGTGGTTGTCCATAGCACTAGAAGCCGACTTAATATCTTGTTCAACCACCATTACTGCAAATCTTGTCTCTCATAGAATTATGTAGAAGCATGGCATATCTATTACAACTGTACTGTCCATACACAAACATCATGATTCTTCCTTTCTATACCCCTTCCTTTGTGTACAACTGTCAAAGATGGGCACTCCAGTGTCATAAAACCAATTTAGGTGACTGCACTAGAATGCACAATCCAGCACAGTCCAGCATTCCACAACAATAGTGCGTTATCTGATGAAGTTGTCCATCGTTGCCATTTACAGCTCAATTTATTATTATGGCCCCACACTGTATGCCTCATTTTTATACTTTTCTGCTGGATGGTTAAGACATAGATAGAGCAAGACTTATATGGAAAAACATGTAGTTTTAGTTTTTGATGAGGTCAGTGAAGTCCCTTCAGGGTTTATCTTGTAATCCTGTACCTTATTCTGTAGATCTTTTGTCAGTGCCATTCATGTGGATGAGTCAGGGCCAACACTTGACCACTTTGCTTTCTGTGAGAGCATGAGAGAAAGTTTTCTCCCCATGTGACTCTCCATAGGCACACAATAGATCTTCGATCTCTTTCCTCTGTGGTTCTGTAATCTCCTTGTTCAAAACATGTGGGGCTCAACTGAGTTTCATGATGTTACAGTACAGGTGCTCCTATATCCTGAGTTTTCACTGACATTGAAAGGCCAAAATGTTGGCTGGCATTGCAGCTCTTCTATTTCTCCAATTTTGATCTGTGAACTTAGGTTGTGAACCATCCAGAAAAAAAGCTGATTAGTATCCTACAGCATATGCTATTCAATTTCCCCTATCTGACTCAATTGTTTTTAGTAGTTGTTCTACATTTCTATTTGTATTTCTTCTTTTCGCTTCTTATACTAGGGAGACTATATGATATTTGCACATGTGTATACGCTTTATGTCACTTACGAGTATATGTTCAAGTGACATCCACTTCAATGTAAATGCTTCAAGTTTATCATTCTTAATAGCTGGGTAATACTCTATTATATAGAAATATCACAACTTTTTCAACCATTCCTCATGTGATGGACATCTTGGTTGTTTCCAAGATTTTGCTATCACAAATTGTGCTGCTATAAACATAGGTACACATATATCACTATGATATAATGTTTTCAGTTCTTATAGGAAAATTCCCAGTAGGGTTAGGCAGCTTGAATAGGATTTCCAGTCCTACACTTTTGAGGAGTTTCCACACTGATCTCCACAATGGTTGTACCAGTGTACATTCCCACCAGCAGTGGAGAAGTGTTCCCTTTTCCCCACAACGTCTCCAACATGAGTTGGTGGTTGATTTCCTTTTGGTAGCCATTCTTTCTGGAGTGAGATGGTATCTCTGTGTTGTTTTGTTTGTATTTTATGGATGACTTGAGATGTGGAGCATTTTTTGATATATTTATTTGCTTCTTTAATTTCGTCTTATGAGAAGTGTGTATTCATCTCAGATGCCCATTTCTGAATTGGGTCTTTAAGTTTGAGGACAGTGTTTTACCTTAGTTCTTCATATATTCTAGACAGCAGACCTTTGTCTGATTGCATATTTGTTAGGATATTTCCGAAAGTTGTGGGTTGCCTTTTCACTCTAATGACAGTTTCTTTTGATATGCAGAAACACTTCAAGAAGAGTTGATCCAAGTTGTTGATTCTTTCAAGTGTTTCCCTTAAGAATTTATGTTTGTTCATGAACTCTTTACCTACCCCTATGTCTTCAAGAGTTCCTCCTACTTTCTCTTCCAGGAGGTTGAGTGTTTCTGTTTTAATGTTTAGATCTTAAATCCATTTTGACTTTAATTTACTGCATGGTGATAGAGCTGAGTCAAGTTTTAGTTTTCAGCATGTAGAAAGCCATGTTTTCCAGCACCATTTGTTAAAAGGCTATCTTTCTTCCAGTGAGTATGTTTGGCCCCTTTAAGGCAGGTGACATGACTGAGTGTGTTCATAGATGCTTCTGCAACTTCTAATCTATTCCATTGATCCTCAGGTCTATTGCATTGCCAATACCATGTTGATTTTATCACAGTGGCTTTGTAGTATAATTTCAAGTCCGGAATTTTGATGTTGCCCACCTTGTGTTTGTTGGCCAAGATTGCCTTTGCTATTCTAGGTCAACTGTGGCTTCAAAAAATTTTAGGAACGATTTCTCTATGTCTGAGTGGTATGTTCATGGAAGTTTGATAGAGATTGCATTAAATCTGTACTGCAATTTTGGGAGTATGTTAATGTCCATATATTTCAATATTCTGTAGGACCTTGAACATGAATGAGTGTTGGACTTTGTCAAAAGCTTTCTCTGAATCAATTGAGGTGATTATGTGGTTTTTAGATTTCAGTCTATTAATATAATATATTACATTTATAGATTTTCAAATACTGACCCATCCTTGCATCCCTGGGATGAATCCTACCTGGTCGTGGTGTATGATCTTCTTGATGATTTGCTCTATTCTATTTGCTAGGATCTTATTCAGTATTTTTGCATCTATATTCGTGAGAGAGATTGGCCTGTAGTTCTCCTTTTTGGTTGAGTCTTTCCCTGATTTTGGAATCATTATAATACTTGCTTCCAGAAATGATTTTGGGAGGACTGCTTCCTTTTCAATTTCATTGAAGAGTTTGTGGAGTGTAGGGATTATATCTTCTATAAATTTCTTGTAGAATTCAGCTTGGCACTTGGAGTTTTCTTTGTAGGTAGGCTTCTTATTACATTTCATATTTTGCTGGCTGTTATTGGCTTTTTGAGAGTTGTTATATATTCTTGATTCAGTTTTGGTAACTTGTACCTTTCGAGGAATCTGTCCATTTTTCTATGTCTTCTATTCTGTGAACGTAAATGTTTTCGAAGTAACTATTGATAATCTTCTAATTTCCACTGGGTCCCTGGTGATTTCACCCTTTTCATTCCTTATTGCATGTACTTGAATTTTTTCTTGCCTCTTTTTGATGACGTTGGCCAGAGGCTTATCAACTTTATTTAGTCTTTCAAATTACCAACTATTTGATTTGTGGATTCTTTGCACTATTTTCTTCATCTGAATTAAATTGATTTCTGCTCCAGTCTTTATGATTTCTTCCCATCTTTGCGCTCTGCATTTCATTTATTCTTCTTTTTGTAGTTGTCAGAGCTGCAACATTAGGCTACTCATTTGTTCCCATTCTCTTTTCCTAACGTGTGAGTTCACAGCTATGATTTTCCCTCTAAGAACTGCTTTCATCGCATCCCATAAATTCTGGTAAGTTGTAGTTGAATTTTCATTGAATTGTTTATATTGTTGAATTTCTTCTGTGATGTTTTGATTCCTGAGTTAGGTGTTGCTTACATTCCATGAATTTTGCCGGTTTTTCTGTTTTCTTTTGTCATTTAGTCCCAGTTTCATTGCACCGTGGTCAGATAATACGCATGAGATAATTTCTGTTTTGTTGCATATACTTAGCATGACTTCTTGACTAGTGTGTGGTCTATTTTGGAAAATGACCTGTGTGCAGCTGAAAAAATGTGTATTCAGTTGTGGTTGGGTGGAACACTCTGTTTATGTTCTCCACGTCCATTTGTTTCAAGCTCTGGTTCAGATCTGCTAGTTCCTTGCTAATTTTTTGTGTGGTTGATGTGTCGTTTTGAAATAAGGCAGTGTTAATGTCTCCTTTTAAGATTGTGTTCTTAGATATTAGGTCTTTCATTTCCATTGAAATTTATCTTACATAGTAGGGTGCTCCTGTGTTTGGTTCATGGATACTTATGAGTGTTAATTCTTGCTCTTGCATTTTTCCCCTGACCAATATATAGTGGCCTTCTTTGTGTCATTTGATCTTTCTTGGTTTGAAGTTGAGACTGTCTGAGAACAGAATTTCTACTCATGCTTTTTTCTGAGGTGCTGGGGCATGTGATATTTTTTTCCATCCTTTGACTTTGAGCATATGAATGTCCTTTTGAGTAAAGTGTTTTTCTTGTATACAGCATATTGTTGGATTTTATTTCCTAATGCAGTGTGCCAGTCTATTTCTCTTAGTTGGTGAATTGAGTCTATTTTCTTGGATGGTTATAATCGAAATGTTCTGACTTTTGTTTGTCATGATATTTACCTGCTGTTGTTTACTCCTTTGAATCTTGTGTTTCATTATCTGTCCTGTTTAGTGGGTTCCTTCCGTTCTCATTCATGGAATTCTGGTCATTATGATCTCTCTCTAGAACAGCTTTCAGCAGCCTGTGAAGGGATGTCTTTGTCATCACGAAATTCCTTAGTTGTTGTTTGTTGTGGAAGTATTTCAGTTCTCTATTAAACCTGAAAGAGAGTTTTGCAGGGTATAATAATCTGGGCTGGAATTTATTTTTATACAGGACTTAAAAAACTCTGCTCCATGCTCTCCTTGCCTTCATGTTTTGTGTAGAGAAATCAGCTGTAATTCTGATGGGTTTTCCTTTGAATGTGATCTATTTCTTTTCTCTAGCAGATTTCAGTATATTATTTTGGCATTGGATTTCTGGGGTCTTGACTATTGTGTTTTAGTGTGTTTTTACTTGGGTTGAAGTTACTTGGTGTTCTGTTTGCTTTGATTACCTGAATTGGATTGTTTCCTTATATTTAGGAAGTTTTGTGCGATTACTTCTCCCCAGATTCTTTTTATGTCATACATATTTTTTGTATTGACTCCTTCATTCTCACTGATACAAATTCGTCTCACATTGTTCATCCTGGCATCATCTTGAATGTGATGAATTCTTTTTTCCTGCATTCTCATTGTTTTTAAGATTTCCTTTTGTACCTTTTCACTAGCTGCACCAGCATCTTCAAGATCTGAAACTCTGTCTTTGCTTTCACTCAAACAGTTTTGTAGAGTTTTGATTGATATTGTTAGTTCTTCCATATCTCTTTGACTGTGTTTCATGCATTCTGTTTCTTTTCTGTATTGCTCACTCAAGGAATCCATCATATTTCTGATCTCCTCAATTTTTTTTTATCCATGTCTTCTTTAGAGGTAGTTTTTAATTCTTTTTCTCTAGAGTTTCTTACAAGTTTAGTTTCCTCTATATATTTCCGGACTTCTTTCTGTATTTCAGCTATGATTTCAAAGAATTCTTTTTTTTCAAAGAATTCTTTTTTGATTTAAGAAATTATTTTTGCTTTCAGTTCCTCATGACCTTTCTGCTGTTGTTTCTTTGCTTCAGATGCTGTTAATACATACATTTCAGCTGGAATAGTGCTCTTTGCAGTTGTTCTTGGTGAGACTTGGTTTTCCCCCTGATGTTTCTGCATTTGATTCTTTATTTCTGATGCTATGAATTGAGATATTTATTTTTTATATTTCAGGAATTCCTTCTCATCCGAGTTCCTCTATACCTTTCTCCTGTTGTTCCTTTGCTTCTGTTTCTCTTGATTCATTCATTTCACTTGAGCTAGTGTCCTGTGGACCTAGTGGTGTACTTGATGCCTGAGATTTAATTTTTCTCCTTATAGTGGTCGTTTTGTATAGCACGTGCCCTCTGACCTTTGGTGTAGAGCTTTGGTGTAGCTATAACCTTAGCGTGTTATGAGATTCGGATGCCAGTCTATTAAGTTTGAGATTATCCAGTTATGCCTGGCCTGGATCTATCTGTTGTGTTCAGCTCCTTTTTGCTGCATCTCCTTTGGTTCCCCTTTGTTGGTTCCCTGGTCAGGCGAGCAGGAACCAAACAGGGATGCAGATTGAGTAGTGAAAATTCCCACTATCTTGGCTGGCTTTTGGTCGAGGATTCGGAAACCTGTAGTAGTGGGACCTAGTGTCTCAGGCAGGGTGCTCTCTAGGTGGGCGGGCCTGGGCTTTTGTGGGTCTGCTGGGCTCCCGAAAGGATAGTGGATGTTCTTATTCACCTGGTAGGCTGTGCTGGGTCAGTAAACTGTGCTGGGTCCGGGGCATCAGGGTGGGACCTGGGACTGCTGGGAACTGTCTCTCTGGCGTGGAGTCCTGGAGCCCTCACTCACAGCTCAAGCCTCGCTGGGTCTGGGGCCGCAAGCTGAGACCTGGGACCCCTGGAATCTGTCTCTCTGGCATGGCAGGTCTGGAGGTCTCACTCATCAGCCCAGCTGTGCTTGGTCTGGGCTACTTCACTTTAGTATAAAAGTAAAACAAGAGGGGATGATCTCCGAGCAAAGCAGGAAGATGCATGTGCGATTCTCTCAAGGAAGAAGTGCAGAACAAGATAATTGGTTAATCAAGAAAAAGAAGAAACTACCGAACCAGCTGAAATTTGCAGAATGCTTAGAAAAAACACATAGAGATGAGCAAAGCAAGTTTGGAGGTTATAAAACCTTGAATAACAAAATGAGTCACAAACATCCTTGGATTTGAAGATGATGTTATGATTGAGTTTATATCCAACCATGTGGAAGTGAAGAATCCAGATTACAAAATGATACAAGTCAACCTGACTGGGTTTTTGAATGGGAAAAATGCTTGAGTATTTATGTGAGAACTTTGGCCCCTTCTCTTAAGTGCATAAGAAAACATCATTGGAACCACTTCTGCTTTCCTAGAACTAAAGAAACTAGAAATAAAACACAAACAGATTTAATAAGTGAAATCAGCATTGATGAAACCCAGGATGAAGACAAAGGTAAGACAGATAAGGAAGAAAAAGTAAGCATCAGAGAGAGAGAGAGAGAGAGAGAGAGAGAGAGAGAATGGGAGAGGTCTCGAAGTGCAAGACAATGCAAATCCATATCTCCTTCTCCTAGAAGATGAACTTCCCCTCTCAGGAGAGAGAGAGAGAAAGCACAGTCATTCTCGATCTCTTCAACACAGAACCAAGAGCTGGAGTCCTTCCCATGCTTCAGTAAAAGATGGAAGAAAAAACTCCAGAGCTCCATCAACCTTCAGTGAAAGTAAAAACACCTTCAATACAAGAGACCACATCTACTAGCAACATCTTGAAAGTTCCCAAGCCTGAACCCATGCCAGATCCTAAAGAACCTACTCCTGAAAAAAATATCCAAAAAAGAGAAAGAGAAGACCCAGCCAAGCTCTCAGTCACATTCCAAAACAAGATCACAGACCCAATTTTGCTCTCCTTCTAATACTCGATGAAGAAGGCGCCATAAGTCCTGATCAAGATCGTATTCACCCAGAAGGTCGCCAAGCCCAAGAAGGGGACCATATCCTCAAACAAGAACCCCACCATGAAGAATGCTGCCACCTCCATGGAATGGAAGGAGTAGCTCCCCTGTAAGATGATGGAGGTGGTCATCAGCATTGCTGTCTGGGAGCACTTCATCCTCCTCTTCATCTCATTCCTGGTCACCACCAAAGAAACCTCCCAAGAGAACAACCAGCCCCTTTTGAAAAACTTGTCGGTTATCTCCTTCAGCAAGTCCTCCAAGGTGAAGGCACAGGCCATCCCTGCCAGCTACTCCACCACCAAAAATGTATCATTCTCCAACACCCAAACAGTCAAACTGTAGAAGAAAAAGCAGAGTTTCTGTGTCTCTGGGGAGAACTTTAGGTAAAATGACAAAACACAAAGGTAGTGAGAAACGAGAATCTCTGTCACTAGCACCAAAGCCTAGAAAAGTAGAGTTATCTGAATTTGAAGAAATAAAGCTGGCAAAATGACTGCAGCTGTTTCTGTGCAGTG
Organism: Ctenomys sociabilis; assembly: GCA_004027165.1. Classification (NCBI taxonomy): domain Eukaryota; kingdom Metazoa; phylum Chordata; class Mammalia; order Rodentia; family Ctenomyidae; genus Ctenomys; species Ctenomys sociabilis. Next base: position 5,208 of record PVKA01049505.1, on the reverse strand, counting down.
GAGATACCAGTACAGATGACAGAACCCAGCAATCTTCATCTGACTCTGGCTCCTCCTCTCGTTCTGCAGATGAGTACCCAAGTGATCCTATGTGAAGAATGAAGAGGTGGCCCAGCATGGAGACATGCTCCTTCTGGGAGTGCATCTCCATCATCACAAAAGCACCAGAAAGAAACTTCCCCTTATGGTAGACAATGGAGAAACCCTTCCCCTCCACCAGAAGTCGTTGCTCACCCTCACCAGCTCCTCCTTAGCACAGATCCTGTACACTACCAAGAGGACGAACTCACCTCTCCCTGGCTGGCACTCATCTTCCAAGAGAAGATACTATCCTTGCATACAAAGGAGGTACTCTCCTCCACCTACAAAGAGAAATATGGCTTCATTCCTTCTCTCTCCTAAGAGAAGGGCATCACCATCCCCACAATGAAAGTGCCAGGTCTCCCACTGTTGGACTCCCAAACAGAGAAGTTCCTCAGCTGCCAGGAGATCCTCACCTTCAGTTTCATCAAAACATAGGACAGGGTCTTCCCCAGCCATGCTCCCAGGGAGATGCAGTCACCTCAACCAAACAAACTACATTCTCCATCACCGTGGCCTTGAGGTCTTCAGACCTCAAGTCTTTCACCTGCTGCAATAGGAAGGTCAGATCACTCCAAAGAAGGCAGTCCCCATCTATGAATACCAGGCCCACTAGAAGCATCTCCAGAACTCCAGAACTTAAAAAGACAAAAAAGGCTGCCACGCCAAGCCCACAGTTCGTAAGACAGTCACTATCCTTTCTGTCTGTCTCTGTGTCTCCTAAGTCAGCGAAGAAGCCCCCAGCACCCCAGTCCCCTGTCCAGCTTCAATTGGCCTCCACAAACTGATGCCATGTGGGGCCAGCCAGGCCCCACACAAATCCCATGATCAGACTGGAATTCCAATCAGGAAAGAGGTGGGAAGAAAAAAAGAATAAAAAGGACAGGAAATGCAAAATGGATAGAAAACCCAAGAAGCACAAAAAATACAAGAAGGAAAAGGGAAAAGTCCATGACTGTAGCTATTGTGGCTCCTGCTACCCCTGCAGCTGTTGCTGCTGTGAAAACTAAATCAGCAGACTAAGAACCTGAGGCAGCCCCCGAGGCCAGGAAGGAGACTGAGAGCAAAGCTGAAGACAACCTGGATGACTTAGAGAAACACTGTTGGGGGGGTATGCAATCCATGCAGAAGGCTCATGTCCCCACAGTCTTGGTGGGGGGAATGTTGGTTAGGATGTAAGTTCTATTTAGTTTGCACTCAATTTAATTTCAAAATTGCTAAGATATGTTTGAGCTTTAGACTATAACATTTGTTGCAATAATTGCTAAGGTGAAGTTCACCACATTAAAAAAGCGGGGGGGGGCGCAGTGGATTTACATTTACAGCTGTCCACAATGTATCAGTGACACTTTTCATTGACAGCGGACATAAATTCATTTACAGTAAAATATTTTAAGACCCCCCAAAATATTTTTTTTAGAAAGAGGTGTAAGTATTATTGGAGTTCTTATTTCTTTGAATGCCCCTTGCTAATCCCAGGGAGGCTTTTCCTCTTTTTGTTTTTTGTTTATCATTTCTTATTTGAGTCTTCACACCCATATAAATTCTGCTTCCAACCTTGTATGGGTTGCAAGCTTGTCCACAATCAGACCACTGTTGGAGTATCACAGAAGCATAAGTGGATGCTCCAATGCCGCAATCTTTCCTATTGCCTGTGGAATCACTGCTGAAAGGAATCAAGGTTCAGGCTCCAGGTTGAGACAGAAAAAGGAAAGCTTGTTTTCCAGGACACTAGGCTTATTATACAGATGTGCGACATGTTAATTCAGAGCACTGGAACTCGACTATACTCTGCCTTGGGTTTCTTTTCTCTTGACCTTCCCTCATCACCAGCCCTCATCTTCCCCCTCTCCTGCTTGTAAAGACAGTTAAGTCATTCCAGGAAGGATGGATGGATCCTTGAGTTATATGAAATTTTTGTTTTATGAAATGTCATAGCTCTGTTCATACTTTTGTCTTATTCTACCAATTGGGACTATAATGTTCAGAGCTTTTGTATTTGGAAGCTGGAAGAAGGGCGTGGACTTTGAAATAGTGTCTTGGTTTCACTGCTTTATTTTTGTTTTTTAAACCAAAGCTATATGAATCTTGTGGATTAAACAATTTCTAAATAATAAAAAAAAACCAAATATTTCATCTGACATCAGCAGGTCCAAATGATGGAGATATTGTTATACTACACATTAGAGAAATCAAATGATATGCATATTATTGGAAAGTCAAAAGAATGGTTGTGCTATTTAAGCACAATGTATTTTCACTTTTTGGACAGAATACATATTAATAGGGGCTGGCGAAATAGCTCATCTGATTAAAGCACCTGCAAGTAGACTCAGGGTCCAGGCGTTTGATCCTGGGCCTTCCTTGCCATCCCTGCCCCCAGGATGGCTGAGATGACAATTGAGACTGGGCTTGGTGGCCCACACCTGGAATTCCAGCTCTTGGGAGGCAATAGGTAAACAGGTTGATCACGACTGAGTCTGATCTAGTAGTGATACCCTGAATGTCCTGTAGAACCTTCCCTAAAATAAACAAAACAAAACAAAACTAAACCCCCCCAAAATTAAAATAAAATAAAACAAATTAATAATAGAAAATAGTAGAAATAAAACAATTTCAGTAAACAAAATAGTATGAATTTGACATGTTATGTTGCATTGAGGCTTCTTTTTTATTTGTATTTTTTTGCAGTACCGGAGAGTGAACTCAGGATCCTGCACTTGACAGACAAACCCTTATTCTACCAAGCTATCTCTCTGGACCTGCATAGTGGCTTCTTCAAATTAGGTGTTAAACCAGTAGCCAGCCTCCCATCCATCTAGAACTTCTTCCCACCTACTAACTACCAACCCCCTGTCCACAGACCCACTGACTCCAGTCAGGGGCCAGGCCCCGCTCTTAACTGGAACTTCTTCCTGTGCACTGACTCCCCACCCAGCCCACCAAATGACAAAGAGATTCCAGCTAGCTACCGGGCCCTGTGCCATGCTGAAACTTCCAGCCTCCAGCCAGTGATAAGGCCTGGTATGGAGCCCAGCAGTGGAACTCCTGGCATAGAATGTAGGAGCCAGACCAGTCAGTTAATCCAGGAGTAGAATTCCCAGTGGGGGACACTTCTCTGGGATGCAACAGGAAGAAACCAAGCATAGAAGCCAGACCCAAGCCCAGCCCAACTGGATGAGGAAACAATTTGTAGATCTGGACCGACAGGATGCTGAGACACACTTCTAGACCCAGATCTATGAAAGCATCATCACTCTATTTCTCTTGAATGAGAGAGGGGGCAATAGGCAACAGGGTTGAAAGTTTGTCTATAAGTCACTGGTCACATCAAGGGGAGGTCATCAGACAGATCTCAGGGGAACTACTTTAAACACAAATTCTCATTTTCATATTTGCTTAGCTATACAGTCATTATGCTGGCCCTCAGGGTTTAACACACAACCCTAAGTTTGTCAAGTGCTAAATCTTGCTACCCATTACAAATGATACTAATTGTAGAACTGTAAATTCAAACTGCAAGTTTCTTAACCACATAATCTCCCTTAGGTAACAATATAGGTAGGAGCTAAGGTAAATACTACACCAAGACTCTACACCAAGGGTCAGAGGACAGTGCTATACAAAATGAAAAAGAGAAGGAGAAAAATGAAGTTGCAGGCTCTGAGCCCACCCAGAACAAATGCAGGACACAATAGCATTGAAAAATTGCAAGCTACACTCCTGAAATTTCTGAAATAATACTGTCTAAAGTAAAGAATACATTCAGAAAGGTACAGAGGATATCAGATCAGAAATAATTGCTGCAGTACACAGAGAAATGATAACTACAATGAAAGATTTACTAAGTGCCTCTAAAATAGACACATAAATATAGAGGAGAAAGGCTGGGGAGATGGCTCCATGGAATAAGCACTTCCCTGGCAAGTGCAAGAGCCTGAGTTAAATCACTGCTTCTGCCAAAAAAGAAGAGAATAAAAATATGATACAATCCTTGAATGAGAAATATAAGAAAGAAATATAATGCATGAAGCATATTCAAAGAGATATTAAGGAAACCAAAACCTCAATCACAAGATGGAAAACTGTTTGAGTAAAAGTGAAGATAGAGTGCAGATCTTGAAGACACTGTTGTAGCTACTGAAAATGTTAAAAAAAATCTCTTAAAAAGAGTTAGGATACAGGAAAAAATAATTCAACATCTTAAAGATGATGCAAAGATGAATAATATAAAGACAAGTAAAAATCAATGAAAATGAAGGAGTCAATACAAATGATATAAAAGTGTATAGGCAGAAGTAATAACAGAAAACTTCCCAAATATGAGGAAACAATCGGACATTCATAATGGAAGTATATAGAACTCCAAATGACAGAAAGTGAATTAAAACATGCCCAGACATATAATAATAGAGATCCCAGAAATCCAGCACAAGAACAATAGACTAAAAGCCAGTAGAGAAAAGAAACAAATCTCCTTTAAAGGAAAATCCATAAGAATAATGACATTTCTCTTCACAAACCATCAAGAAAGGAAGAGCATGGAGCAAAATACTTCAAGTCTTCCATGAGCAGAAATTCCAGCCCAGACTGCTGCACCCTGCAAAACTCTCTTCAAGATTGATGGAGAAGTGAAATACTTCCAATGAGAAAGAACAACTAAAGAATTTTATGACATTCAACTACCTTAGGTTCTTGAACTCGACACCACAATCCAACACAGTCCAGCATTCTGCAACCATAGGGAGTTATTCAAAGAAATTGTCGACCATATCCATTTACAGCTCAGCTTAATATTATGGGCTCACGATGTATACTTCATTTTTATACTTTCATGCTTTTCTGCTGGATGGTTAAGACCTAGGTAGATCCAAACTTATATACCAACACATGAACTTTATATTTCCTATGTGATCATTGAAGTCTTATCAGGGTTTATCTTGTAGTCCTGTACATTATTCTGTAGTTTCTTTGTCTGTGTCATCCATGTGGATGAGTCACGGCCAATGCTTGACCAGATTGCTCTCTGTGAGAGCCTGAGAGAAAGTTTTCTCTTCATGTGACTCTCCCCAGGCACACTATAGAACTTCAATCTCTTTCCTCTGTGGCTCCACAATCTCCTTGCTC
>PVKA01049504.1:0-13198 GCA_004027165.1 Ctenomys sociabilis | reverse complement strand
TCCTGTACATTATTCTGTAGTTCCTTTGTCTGTGTCATCCATGTGGATGAGTCACGGCCAATGCTTGACCAGATTGCTCTCTGTGAGAGCCTGAGAGAAAGTTTTCTCTTCATGTGACACTCCCCAGGCACACTATAGAACTTCAATCTCTTTCCTCTGTGGCTCCACAATCTCCTTGCTCAGAAAATTTGGAGCTCACCTGAGTCTCATAATATTGCAGTACAGGTTCTCCTATGTCCTGAGTCTTCGCTGACCTTGAAAGGCTAGGGCCAAAATGTTGGCTGGCCTTGTGGTAAGACAAATCTTAATGGACATAAAAATCTAACATCTAAGACCACAATCTTACCAGGACACGTTCACACCCCCTTATCGCAAAAAGATAGATAAACCAGACAAAAAATTAAGAGGGAAGTAGCAGAACTGAACTAGAGCTTGGAACAAATGTACCTGGTGGACATACACAGTGTTCCACCCACCACAGCTGAATACACATTTTGTTCAGCTGTACACTGGTCATTTTCCAAATTAGACCACATACTAGTCCAGAGGTCATGCATAAGTATATAAAAGAAAACAGAAATTATCCCATGCATATTACCTGACCACAGTGCAAGGAAACTGGAATTAAATGACAAAAGAAACCAGAAATACTGATAAATTAATGGAAACTAAACAACACCGTACTCAGCAAGCAATGGATCACAGAAGAAATTAAATAAGAAATTAAACAATATCTATAATTCAATGAAAATTCAACCACAACTTACCAGAATTTATGGGATGTGATAAAAGCAGCTCTTAAGAGGGAAAACCATATCTATGAACTCATACATTAGTAAAACAGAATGGGAACAAAGAAACACTCTAACATTGCAACTCTGACATCTAGAAAAAGTAGAGCAAATGAAACTCAGAGTGCAAAGAGGAGAAGAAATCATAAAGATTAGAGCAGAAATTAACTCGAGATGAAGAAAACACTTCAAAGAATTCAAAAATCAAAAAGTTAGTTCTTTGAAAGACTAAAAAAAGTTGATAAGCCATTAGCCAACCTCATCAAAAATAAGAAAAAAAAATTCAAGAATTTGCAATAAGGTATGAAAAGGGTGAAATTACCACTGACCCAGCGGAATCTCAGAAGATTATCAATAGTTACTTTGAGCATCTTTACGCTTACAGACAGAAGACACAGAACAAATGGACAGATTCCTCGTAAGGTACAAACTACCAAAACTAAACCAAGAAGATATAACAACTCTCAATAAGCCAGTAACAGCCAACGAAATATGAAACATAAAAAAAAAAAAAAAAAGCCTACCAACCAAGAAAAGTCCAGGTCCTGATGGATTCACAGCTGAATTCTACAAGAAATTTATACAAGATATAATCCCTACACTCCTCAAATTTTTCAATGAAATTGAAAAGGAAGCAGTCCTCCCAAAATCAATTCTGGAGGCAACAATTATATGGTTTCCAAAACCAGGGAAAGACACAACTAAAAAGGAGAACTACAGGCCAATCTCCCTCATGAATGTAGACACAAAAATATTCAATAAAATCCTAGCAAATACAATACAGCAAATAATCAAGAAGATCATACACCAGGACCAGGTAGAATTCATCCCAGGGATGAAAGGATGGTTCAATATTCGAAAATTTTTAAATAAATTATATTAATAGACTGAAATCTAAAAACCACAAGATCAACTCAATTGATGCAGAGAAAGCTTTTGACAAAGTCCAACACTCACTCATGTCCAAAGTCCTACAGAAAATTGGAATAGATGGACTCTACCTTAACTTGATAAAAGCCATCTATGACAAACCAAAAGCTCATATAATCCTAAATGGGGAAAAACTGAAATCTTTTACTCTTAGGTATAAGACAAGGATATCCTCTATCACCCCTCCTATTCAATATAGTTTTAGAATCATTAGCAACAGCCATTAGAAAAGAGGGAGAAATAAAAGGAATAAGAATAGGTAAAGAAGGAGCTAAATTATCACTATTTGCAGATGACATGATACTTTACTTGGAAGACCCCAAAAATTCCACCAAGACACTACCAGAACTGATATGGAAATTCAGTAGCAAAGCAGGATACAAAGTCAATACTCATAAGTCAATAGCATTCCTCTACACAGATAACAAGTACACTGAAAGGGAAACAATAGAAACAATACATTTTACAATACAACCCCCCAAAATGAAACACATTGGAATTCACTTAATGAAGGAAGTCAAAAATCTTTTCACAGAAAATTACCACACCCGAAGAAAAGAAATTATAAAGGATTTCAGAAAATGGAAAGATATTCCATGCTCCTGGATAGGAAGAACTAACATCGTCAAGATGGCCATACTCCTAAAATTGATGAACAGATTTAGTGCAATCGTTATGAAACTGCCACCAACATATCTCCCAGACCTAGAGAAATCGTTCCTAATTTATTTGGAACAACAAACGGCCTAGAATAGCAAAGGCAATCTTGGCCAATAAAGAGAAGGCAGGAGGTGTCACAAATTCTGACTTCAAATTACACTACAAAGCCACTGTGATAAAATCAACATGGTATTGGCAACGAAATAGATCTGAGGATCAGTGGAATAGATTAGAAGATGTAGAGGCATCTACAAACACACTCAGCCATCTGATTTTCCACAAAGGGCCCAAACAAGCTTACTGGAAAAAACCTCTTTAACAAATGCTGCTCGAAAACCTGGTTTTCTACATGCCGAAAACTAAAACTTGACGCAGCTCTATCACTATGCACTAAGCTAAAGTCAAAATGGATTAAATATCTAAACATTAAAACAGAAACACTCAATTTCCCGGAAAAGAAAGTAGGAGAAACTGTTGAAGACATAGGGGTAGGAAAAGAGTTCATGAACAAACATATATTTGCATGGGAAACACTTGAAAGAATCAACAACTAGGATCAACTCTTCTTGAGAAGTTTCTGCACATCAAAAGAAATTGTCAACCAAGTGAAAAGACAACCCACAAATTTTGAAAAATTCCTAATAAGCAATCAGACAAAGGCCTGCTGTCTAGAATATAGAAATAACTAAGATATAACAGGGCCCTCAAATTTAAAGATCCAATTCAGAAATAGGCATCTGAGATGAATACAGAATTCTCAGAGGATGAAATTAAAAAAGCAAATAAATATATGATAAAATGCTCCACATCACTAGCCATCCATTAAATGCAAAAACAACACTGAGATACCATCTCACTCCAGAAAGAATGGCTATCATAAGAAAATCAACCAACAACAAACGCTGGAGAGCCTGTGGGGAAAAGGCAACACTTCTCCATTGCTGGTGGGAATGTCGACTGGTACAACCATTGTGGAGATCAGTGTGGAGACTCCTCAAAAGAGTAGGACTGGAAATCCCATTCAAGCCGGTTATCTCCCTATTGAGAATTTTCCCAGAGGAAATGAAAAAATTGTATCATAATGATATATGTGTACCTATGTTTATAGCAGCACAAATTTTAATAGCAAAATCTTAGAAATAACCAAGATGCCCATCACATGAAGAATGGTTGAAAAAGATGTGGTATTTCTATATAATGGAGTATTACTCAGCTATAAAGAATGATAAACTTGTAGCATTTATATTGAAGTGGATGCCACTTGAACATATACTCGTGAGATAAACCAGACACACGTGCCAATATCATATAGTCTCCCTAGTACAAGAAGTCAAAAGAATAAATACAAATAGAAATGTATAACAACTAAAAACAACTGAGTCAGATAGGGCAAAGTGAATGGCATATGCTGCAGGGTACTACTTAGTTTTTCTTCTCGATGGTTAACAACCTAAGTTCACAGATCAAAACTGAAGAAATAGAAGAGCTGCAAGGCCAGCCAACATTTTGGCCCTAGCCTTTCAAGGTCAGCAAAGACTCAGGGCATAGGGGAACCTGTACTGTAACATCATGAAACTCAGTTGTGCTCCAAATTTTTGATCAAGGAGATTATGGAGCCACAGAGGAAAGAGATCAAAGTTCTATAGTGTGCCTAGGGAGAGTCACACAGAGAGAAAACTTTCTCTCAGTCTCTCACAGAAAGCAAACTGGTCAAGCACTGGCCGTGATTCATCCGCATGGATGACACAAAGGATCTACAGAGTAAGGTACAGGATTACAAGGTAAACCTTGAGAAGACTTCACTGACCTCATCAGAAACAAAATCTACATCTTTTGGTATATAGGTCTTGATCTATCTCGGTCTTAACCGTACAGCAAAAAAGTATAAAAATGAGGTGTATAATGTGGGGCCATAAGAGTAAGTTGAGCTGTAAATGGCTATAGTCAACAACTTCTTCAGGTAACTCACTATTATTGTGGAATGCTGGACTGTGTTGGATTGTGTTGCCAAGTTCAGGAACTTAAACTGGTTTAATGAAAATGGAGTGCTCATCTTTCACAGGTCTAGACAAAAAAAAAAGGGGGGGTGGTATACAAAGGAAGAATCATGATGTGTGTGTATAAACAGTACAGTTAAGATAAATATGCCATGTTTCCTCATAATTCTATGACAAAGAATATTTTCACTAATAGTGTTTGGGCAAGATATTATGTTGGCTTCTAGTACTATGGACAAACACTAGGGATACAACAATGTAGAATGTATTAATTATTGAATCTGTGATATAATTCAGCTATAAATAAGTATACAGCTACACTCTTCATTCACTGATTAGAGACATCTGCTATAATAATGTAAGTATATCATGCATGCACCTTGTATGACACCAAAACATTATGAAAACATTTTGCAATGTATTAATCTATTGAGTCTGTCCTGCTAATTTGTCTTGACAGTGTCTCATTGCTATTTGTTCTTCAATAATAATAATAATAAAACAAAAAACAAACAAAAATATTTTTTTTTTTTTACTTCCGTGATCATTTAAATTGTTTTATAGGCCGGGCGTGGTGGTGCATGCTTGTAATCCTAGCACTCGGGAGGCTGAGGCAGGAGGATTGTTGTGAGTTCGAGACCAGCCTGAGCTACAAAGTGAGCTTAAAGCCAGCCTGAACTGCATAGCGAGACCCTGTCTCAAAAAGACAAAAAATAAATAAATAAATAAATAAATAAATAAATAAATAAATAAAAATAAAATAAATTGTTTTATAAGCTCTTGTCTTGGATTTTACTCATTTCAGTACATATGACATCATCTTTTGGGCACATATCACGAGTAATCATCTATTTTCCTTATATTCTCAAGATTCTTTTTGTTTGTTTGGTTGGTTCTTTAAATCAGTTGAGATAGAAAGCTGCCATTACTTTGGAAACATATTTAGCAAGTAACTTGCTCTTTGTGATGTGCCCTCAGGTGTGTGATTCAGTGAGAAAATTCCATAAACCTACTCAAAATACTGGATACAATGCCCATACTTCATTGTAAGGAAAGAAAAATTATCAGCAACAATACAATCAATCATACATCAATATACCCTTTAAAGCTTCCTATAATTTTTTTTTAATCTTTCAAAAACCAAGGTGTGGTACATGAACAAATGGTAAACTTGTAACACCAAGCTGGACTGATTAATGTAGTTCTGGATGAGAGGATTCTCAACAGCATAAAAAGGAGACCAGACAGTAGAAACAAAATAAAAAATTAACACTTCAGGCTCCATACACACATATACACACATGCCCCACAATTACACTCTTTAAAAGAGAAAGAAAGGGGGAAAGGTAAATGTTATCTATACACAAGTGAAGAGGAGATGAAGGAGAGATTTCAGTGGAAGTGATTGAGGAAGAAAAGTGATGTGGAAAACATATATGTAAAGAACAGACACAGGGAGACTAAATCTAAATACGTAAATCTAACCCAAAAATCCTAAAACAAAATAGCCCTAATTGTTGGAGAACATCAGGTATTATGGTAAGATATTACAGAGGTAAAAGCAATAATTGCACTTATAAACATGTATCTTTACAAAAACAGTTAACAAAAATGAGCATCTTAAAAACTGAAGAAAAAAAAAATCAGTTCAAATTAGATCTTGTGAAACTCACAGGAGGCTGAGCTCTACTTCCCTGGGGTTGTAGGTGTGATATTTAGTAGGCTGAGAAGTTACATTCCACTTCTCTACCTGAGAGCAAGGGTATCAGAAAATCCAGACTTTTTCCAAGTTTGTCACTTGTGTAATCCATAGGCAGGTCTACACCATGGGTAAGTAAGTGTTCCATAAATTTCCAGGATATACTTCTGAAGGTACTTCTGGTAGTATTTCTTCAATTCTATCAGGCAGGGCTGGCCAAATGGGATAAATGCATAGAAGGACTATGTTCACTTTCACAACCACAGGTATCCTGGCTGCCTTGCATAAGTTTAGGCTGGGGTGCACTCAGACCTATCTATATCTATATTTATCTATATGCATGCGCACACACACACACACACACACACACACACACACATCTATATCTATCTATCTATCTATCTATCTATCTATCTATCTATCTATCACCTATCTACACATATACAGAAAGAGAAGAGAAGAGGGGAGAGGAGAAGCGAAGACAGGAGAAGAGAGGAGGGAGAGACAGACAGACAGACAGACAGACAGACAGACAGAGAACTTAGAAATTCATGATAAAGAAGTAAAGAAATTCATGATGACCAAGCTGACCCTACACAGTAGCCGACCCTAAAATTAAAACATAGTCTAGAGAGGGATCAAATTGATCAAAATGGGAAAGGACAGAACCATCAAACAGGGTAAACAACACAGGACAAAAATAGGTAACCAGCAGTGTGAAAATGACATCTCAAACATAAGTCAATACATGTGAATTATAACCATAAATGTAAATGGATTCAATTCACCAATTAAAAGAAATCAACTGGCACAGTGGATTAGGAAACAAAATCCAAAAATATCCTGTAAACAAGAAACACACTTAACTCATAAAGAAATTCATAGGCTGAAAGTCAAAGGTAGAAAACAAGTCTACATATACCAGGACATCAGAAAAAAGCAGGGTAACAATCTTGTTCGTAGGGAATCTGAACTTCACAACAAGAATGATCAAATGAAATAAAGAAGGCTACTATATATTGGTTAGGGGAAAATAAAAGAGAAAGAGATAACAGTAATAAATATATATGCACCAAATACAAGAACACATAATATATATGACAAATCTTAATGGACACAAAAAAATCTAATATCTAATACCAAAATCTTAACAGGAGACCTCAACATGCCTTTATTTTAAAAAGACAGATGAAGCAGACAAAAAATTAGCAAAGAGGTAGCAGAACTGAACCACACATTGGAACAATGGACTTTGTGGATATATACAGCATGCTCCACCCAAAAACATCTGAATACACATTCTTTCCAGCTGAACATTTTCTAAAAAAGACCACATATTAGTTCACAGGTCATGCTTAAGTATATGCAAGAAAACCAAAATTATACCATGGATATTATCTGAACATAGTTGAATGAAACTGGAAATAAATGACAAAAACAAACACACAATCCTTACAGACACATAGAAATTTAAAACAAACAAACAAAAAAACCTCCTCAGGAACCAATAGGTTACAAATGAAATCAAACAAGAAATTAAACAACATCTACAATCCAATGAAATTTCAAGCACAATTTATTGGAATTTGTGGGATGCAAAGAAAGCAGTTCTTAGAGGGAAATTTATAACTGTGAACTCTTTTATTATGAAAACAAAACAGGAATAAATACCCTGTGGAGCACCTCAAGTGTCTAGAAAAATGGGCAAATCCAGCCCAAAGCCCAAAGATGGGAGGAAATCATAAAGATTAGAGCATAAATTAATGTAATTGAGACAAACAAACAAACAAAAAACCCCAAGGAATCAATGAACCAAAAAGCTGTTTCTTTGAAAGATTAAATAAAATTGAAAAGTCCCTAGCTAACCTCATTAAAAAGAGGAAAGAAAACTCAAATAAAACAACAAGGAGTGAGAATGGTGAAATTACTACAGACCCTGTGGAAATTCAGAAGATCATCAACAGCTACTTTGAAAATCTTTCCTTTCACAGAATAGATGACACAGAGAAATGGACAAGTTCCAAGATACGTACAAATTTCCAAAATATGGGGGGCAGGGAGATGGCTCAGTGGAATAAGCGCTTCCCTAGCAAGCACAAGGGCCTGAGATCAATCCCTGGTTCCGAAAAAAAAATTACCAAAACAAAATCAAGATTTAAGAACTCTAAATAACCCAATATCAGCCAGTGGAATGGAAAATGTAATAAAATACTGACAAAGAAAAGCCCAGGCTCTACTGGATTCACAGTTGAATTCTTCAAGAAATTTACAGAAGATATAATCCCAATACGCCTCAAACTCTTCAATGAAATTGAAAAGGAAGCAATATTAGCAAAATCATCACTCTAGGCAAGTATTACACTGATACTAAAACTAGAGAAAGGTTCAACCAAAAGAGAGGAATACAAGCCAACCTCCTTCATAAACATTGATCCAAAAATCCTCAATTAAATGCTAGCAAATAGAATACAGAATCATTAGGAAGATTATCCACCATGATCAAATAGGAATTAATCCCAGGGAGTAAAGGATGGTTCAACATATGCAAATCTATAAATGTAATACACTATATCAACAGAGCCAAATCCAAAAAATGACATGGTCATCTCAATTAATGTAGAAAAGACTTTTGACAAAGTCCAACACTCATTCATCATCAAAGTCCTAGAAAAAATTAGAATAGATGGTTTTTACTTCAATCTAATAAAAGCCATCTATGACAAGCCAACAGCCAACATAGTTTTAAATGTTAAAAACTGAAATCTTTTACTTTCAAAGCAGGTACAAGCAATGATGTCCTACATCATCACTCCTATTGAATACAGTTCTGAAATCATTAGCTATATCCCATAGATAAGAGAGAGAGAGAGAAATGAAAGAAATATGAATGGGTAAAGAAGTTAAATTATCACTCTTTTCAGATAACATGATATTCCACTTGGAAGATTCAAAAAACTCCAAGAAGCTTCTAGAACAAACAAATTCTGTAACATAACAGGTTGTAAAGTCAATATCCTAAAATCAATAGCATTCTTTTATAGATAACAAGTTCTCTGAAAGAGAAATTAGAGAAACAATACCATTCACAATAGCACCCCCAAAAAGAAATATGTAGGAATTAATCTAAGGAATTAAAAGATATATTCAATGAAAATTACAGTACTATGAAAAATGAGATGGAAGAGGACTTCAAATAAATGGAGAGCTGCCAGGCATGTTGAGCAGGTGATGGAGCCTGGGCATGGTGGCACTCTCCTGTAAGTACATCACTAGGGAGGATAAAAACAGGAGGATCCCTACGGAGTCCGAGCTGCCTAGTGACACCTGGCACACACACGAAGAATGAACAAAAGAGACAGACAGACAGACAGACAGACAGACAGAGAAGTTATTCCTTGTTCCTGGATAGGAAGAACCAGAAGCAACATTGTAAAAAGGGCCACACTCCAAAAACTTGTACAGATTTAATGCAATACCTTCCCAAACACCATCAACATACCTCACAAATGTAGAGAAATCACTCCTAAAATTTATTTGGAACTGAAAAAGACCTAGAATAACAAAGAAAATCCTGGACAACAAAGGTAAAATAGGAGGCATTACACTCCCTGACTTGAATTACATACAATGCTACTGTAATAAAATAAGCATGGTACTGGCAAAAAAATAAATAAAATAAAAATAAAGACTCAAGTAGCAAAATGAAACAGATTAAAAGTTGCAGATACAAGTTCTGTGTAATGTAATTTTAATACTCTGTTGTTAGGTGCATACATATCAGTATTGTGTCTTCTGTGAGAATTTTATGACTTTGTCATTAGGTAGCATAGAATTTTATTGATGAAAATTGTTCTTGTTCTATAGTCTTCTCTGTCAATATTAATATAGCTATACTAGCATTCTTCTCATTGTTAGAAAAATACATCTTTATCCAATTACTTTTAATCTATTTGTCTTTATCTTTAAAGTGTTTTTTTTTCCTAGATGACACATAATAGATTGCGGTTTTGTCCATTCTAACAGTTTCTATCTTTTAATTGATACATTTAGTTCACTCATATTGAAAGTGAGTAGTAATATTATTGCATAAATATTTTTGTAACTGTTTTCTGTTCACTGCCCATCCTAAATTTTGTATATGCTGTTTTTATTGTATTGATTAATCAGTTATGTTAGATCAGTTGAGAATTAGTAAAGTAACTACTTATGCTTATCATGATGACAACTATTTTTAAAAAGCAGAAAATAACAAATATCAATGGGAATTCAGAGAAAATGTAATCCTTGTGTACTCTTGACAGGAATGAGAAATCATTGAACACAGTATAGAATTTACTCAAAAAAATTAATAATAAAATAACCCCATGATTTGGCAAAACAAAAAAATGCAGATACAACTACAAACACACTCAACCATCTTATCTTTGACAAAGGGGCCAAACATGTTCACTAGAAAACTGCCTTCTGAACAAATGGTGCTGAAGAAACTGGCTCTCTACATGCCAAAAACTAAAATTAGACCCAGATCTATCACTACACTAAACTAAAGTCAAAATGGGTGAAAGATCTAAACACTAAAACAGAAACACTAAATCTACTGGAAGTGAAAGTGGAAATCTTCAAGATACAGGGGTTGGCAAACATTTCATGAAGAAAATTCAAACTGCATAGGAAATACTTTAAATGATCAACAACTAGGATCTCCACATCAAAAGAAATTACCAATAGAGTGAAAAGCCAACCCAGAATTTTGAGAAAAATCTTAACCAAAAATCACTCAGACAGTAACTGGATGGCAGGGATGGGGCGAGGGTGGAGACGAGAAGCACACACAGCCTAAGCAAAACATGTGAGCCCAAAGATACGGGGACTGGTTGGTATGGCGATGCATGGCACAGAGCACCTGGGGCCCAGCCCCAACCTTTCTCTGACTGCATAGTGAGACTATATCTCAAAAATCAAAAACAAAATCTGAGCTGTTGTTGCACACCTGCAATCCTATCACTACAGAATGAGAGACACTGGGATCACCATGAGTTTCAGTTCACTTTGGGGTACATAAGGTCAAGGGCAATCTCAAGTATAACAACATGACTCTCTGAAAATAAATATGCAAACAGAATTAAAATGGAGCTGAATAAAATTTCATTTAATGAGAAAAAAAAATCACTCAGAGGTCTTCTACCTAGAATATATAAAGAACTAAAAAACCTTAGGGCCCCAAAAATTCAAAGACCTCATCCAGAAATCAGCATCTGAGAAATACAGAGGCAAATATCTGAAAAAATGTTCCACATCACTGACCATCTGAGAATGCAAACTAAAACATTAACATACCATTTCACCCCAGAAGGAATGGCTATCATAAAGAAATGAACTAACAAATGCTGGAGAGGCTGCAAGGAAAAAGGAAGCCTTCTCCACTGCAGGTAGGAATGCAGACTGGTACAACCATTATGGAAATCAGTGTGGAGACTCGTCAAAAATTTAGGACTGGAAGTTGCATTCAATCCAGTTATTCCCCTTTTGGGAATTTTCCCAAAAGAACTGAAAACATATCATAGTGATATATGTGCACCTATGTTTATAGCAGAACGATCTGTGATAGCCAAATCTTGGAAACAACCAAAATGCCCACTACCTGAGGAATGGATGAAAATGATGTGGTATTTTTTATAGAATGGAGTATTACTCAGCTACAAACTCAAAGCCTTCATCAGTATGTGGATGCAACTTGAGGCTACACTCATAAGTGAAATAAACCAGACCCACATGTGTAAATATACTATTATCTTTCTAGTGTAAAAACAGAAAAATAAAATCTGAAAGGTGTAGCAGATACAGTTGAACAGAAGGAAATGTAACTTAAGGATTAAACAATGAAGAGAGAAGATAGGGAAAAAGTGGTGGTCATGGAAAACATGCAAGTATATATACAGGATTGCTTGTACTAAGAATTTCCATTTCTTTTTGAAAATAGCAGTTAATGTGTAGAACTATGACCTTGACTCTCCTATGCTGACATCTATGAACTAGGCAACTACAGTGAGAATGGCAATGTGTAATACAAAAACTGTTTGAAATACCTGTCGACTTCGTCTTCTAAATTGGCAGTGTTTCTAATGTCTCTCCAATTACTATACTCTTTTAAATGAACATTTTAGAAAAAGATGAGATACACCGATTTCTTACAACCACGTGTTAATATTCAATCATATGTCCAATCTTGCATAACTATATCTGTTAATCTGAGCAACAGATTTGATAAATGTTGATCAGCTACTGTTTTTTAAATCTGTAGCATATGTATTATTATTTGTTTTTACTCAAGATGAATTTTTAAAAGTTCAGAAAATAATGTATCCAATAAAGAACACATTGAATAATGGCAGACTGATCAAAATCTTCAAATGGTATTGAAAGTCTAAGATAAAGTCTTAGCGGTTAGATGTGGCAATGTAATGAGTGTCAGTAAACTTCACTAGACCAGCTGTAGTCTTTTTCTTCAACATGAGGTGAGCAGTTTGCTCTGCCATGTTACCTGATTACAAGCCCAAGAAAAACAGAACCAATTAGCCATGAGCCAAGGCCCCAAAAGGAAGCCAATATTAATCTTTTCTAAGTTAATTACCTCAGGTACACCTTATAGCAATGGAAAGCTAGCATATATAGTATCAATCTTTTAGGGTGATTAGATGTTTGAGTTTGCATGAACTACTAGTGCAGTTTACATCTTTAATATTAAATCATGCTATATTTCATATCTTTGTAAAACTAGTATTTCATGCTTTTCTGCTGGATGGTTAAGACCTAGGTAGATCCAAACTTATACACCAACACATGTACTTTGTATTTCCTATGTGGTCATTGAAGTCTTCTCAGGGTTTATCTTGTAATCCTGTACTTTATTCTGTAGTTCCTTTGTCTGTGTCATCCATGTGGATGAGTCACGGCCAATGCTTGACCAGATTGCTCTCTATGAGAGCCTCAGAGAAAGTTTTCTCTTCATGTGACTCTCCCCAGGCACACTATAGAACTTCAATCTCTTCCCTCTGTGACTCCACAATCTCCTTGCTCAGAAAATTTGGAGCTCACCTGAGTCTCATAATATTGCAGTACAG